>PVIH01023179.1:0-25426 GCA_004025045.1 Sigmodon hispidus
GCCTCTTGCCCCCTCCTGACCTCTGGGCGGGGTCCGAATCTGCCCTTCAGAGACCCCCGTAGTTGGTTCGCTCAGTTCGAGGTCCTGGCAGGGTTTCCCTCAGCAGGGTATGTGGACGTGGTCAGGGACAGAGTCCACCTGCCCCTGCTCCAGAGAGCGCCGGGACTCTGCAGCCAGCACTGGGTCCCGGGAGCTGAACGGGAAGCAATGGGACCAGATTATGATTTTCTTGAAGGCAATGTATTTGTTTCTGTATCTCTAAATGCTAGATTTTATTTGCTATGTTCTGGCCTCCAAAATTGATTTGTCCATAGAAAAAGTTATATGCAAATATTCATCACAATGTATTGAAAAAAGTTTCAAATAATTATAAACAACCTGAATGTTTGCCAATGGATAAATGGGTAAGTCTAATATGGATCTTCCACCTAAGGGAATATTACTCATCCACTTACAGGAATAGAGTACTAGTACTTGATTTAATGAAAGAAACTTGAAGTGCATTGTGATAACTGAAAGAAACCAGACACAAATTACCAAATATGATTAAATTCTGTTCATACATCATGTGAAATGTCCCAAATTAGAAAATTGAGATGATGGGTTTTGGTTGCTTAGCTCTAGGGGAGGAGATGGAGTGGTAAGGTCTACCTAAAGAGTGTGGAGGTTCTTCTTACTGTGAGATAGCATCTTGCTATATATAAAATAGGCTGGCTGGGACCTCACTATGTAGTATTCTGTGGCCTCTAACTCAGATGGTGGAGTTGCACTAATATCATTATGATGCATTTTTTTGTTTTGTTTTTGTTTTTTGAGACATAGTTTCTCTGTGTAGCCCTGACTCTCCTGGAAATCACTCTGTAAAGAAGGCTGGCCTCAAACACATAGGGATCCTTCTGTCTCTGTCTCCTGAGTGCTGGGATTAAAGTTGTGTGACACCATTATCCAGCTTTCATTGTGACTCATTAGCTGTTTTTTTTTTTTGAAGTGATGAGGTTTTTCTAAAATGGATTGTGAGGATACTTGCACAACTCTAGATCCATAAAACAAAGCCAAACTGAATTGTACACTTGAAATAAATGTATTAAATGGTTGGTGCGTGAGATCTTAATAGAGTTATTGAAATAAAGGAGAGAGGAGTGAGAAGCAAGAAGGAGCAGAGAAAGGGAAAAAGAGAGACAGGAAGACAGAGAGAGAAGAAGAAAAGAGGAGGGGGAGGAAGGGGAGAAGAAAGAGGAAGAGGAGGAGGAAGAGAAGGAGGAGGAAGGAAATCCAAGTGGTAGCTGTCCTGGAGCAGGCCAGTGACAAATCCCACCCCATTATTACTACTTTTGTTTGTGAAAGACTCGCTTCCCTATTGGCTATGTTGGACCCCTGCTCCATTTCAGTTTCTTTTCCCCCAAAATGTAGATTTTTCTTTTCTCCATCATCTCCAGTCTGCCCTTTGGGACTGCTTGTTTGGGGAAACTGAAATGAGACAATCCAGAAACATCATTTCATGGGGACATTTTATTGTATTAATAAACAATTTGGTTCATTCAGAAGGACCAAGGAAGTTTTACATCTTCACTTACTGAATTGGTACTAGAATCAAATTAAACACCCAAGCTTTCCTTGCACCTGCTCTGTGTACTTCCTTCTATAGTCTGCTATTCTCATTGCCCATGGATTCACTTCCAAGTTAGGATGATCTGGATGTTGAAACTGATAGAACCAAATGAGTATCCTCTAGTGGTAGCAGGTGCTTTCAGCTCTTTCTTTCCCAGATACTGATAAGAACCCATCACATAAAATTCAAAATATTTTGAATGTGGTTTTTTTTCTTTTCTTTTTGGACACAGGGTCTTACTATGTGGCTCTGGCTGTCATGGAATTCACTCTATAGACGAGGCTGACCTCAAACTCACAGGCCATCCCATGTGCTCCAAGAGCTTGTATTAAAGGCATGTTCCACTAGGACCTGCCTGAATTTTCTTAATGTAGATTACTTTACTTAGAAGTGGAAACATTGGGTTGAAACCTAAATGGACAGCTTTGCAGTTTGGGCAAGCTCTTTAGTTTGGGCCTTATGTCCTCCATGTAGAATTGGTGGTTAATTAGATTGCCTCTCTTCCCATCTCTCTCTGTGGTTCCCCAGTGTGGTAACTGTAAGTTGAAGTCATGGGTGAAGATTGGAGTATCTTTTCAGTAGAGAGAGTTTTTTGAATGGATTGTCATGAAAATTGATTCTGATCAATATGAACAGCTATTCAGCAGCAAATAAACACAAGAATAATTTAAGAAACTTTGTTGTAGTTTATTGTGGAATAAATTTGTTATTAATTGATATGTTTTAAATAAGATTTATTTTGTTAGAATCACGAGCAAAAGAATGTTTTAGTAACACGCCTAGCCACTGCTGTACGGAGTCGCCGCGCGCTCGGGCCGGAAGGACCGCCTTTTCTTACACCGCTGCGCGCGCGCTGGGTAAGGAGCAACCGTACAGTCCGGGATTCCCTCTACATCTCTCTATTTTGTTTAAATAGGAAGGTTTTAAACTAGGTATAAAGTTATATATTATAGGAATTATTATAAGACAGTGTGTGGGAAAGAGGAAGGAACTAACATAAGTGAGGTCAAACTATTGTTAGTAAATAATTATAAAGTGTAATTTAATATTTAAAATGTTGATATAAAAAAATGTATAGGGATTGTTTTAAGGCTGTTTATTTTAAATAATAGAGTTTTAAGACTTGAGTGTCTTTGTTGGAATGTGAAGTAGTAACAACTTTAATTATTTAATTTTTAACACCGTTAAGACTTGAGAAGGAAAATATATATTTAAAGTTGGAAGTATGAAGTAACTTTTAGAATATAGGAGAAGACAACGACAGTTAACTATTTGGACAGTTATTTATTATTTTTTTGTGTAACGGGAGTATTTATTTTTGTGGCTATTGGCCTATGATATTTGACAAGTTTTTGTAGAAGTAGGGTATTTTTGGTAGGACTGTTTTATTTTGGCTAGGCAGGCTTTGGTAGTTTTTATTTTTTATTTTGTAGGTTTATTTTGGACAGTGAGCATGCTGATAGCAGAGGGCGTAAGTGTAGTCTTTTGTCTTTTAGGCTATTATTTGTCAAACTAAATAATTTTTTTGTAAGATGTTTGTGATGTTTAACACTATTTTGAGAAAGGAATGGTGATATTAGGAGTTGTTATGTCTTTTTAGGCTAAATTTGAAATAACGAAATTTTGAATGTCATATTTTTTTGGTTTATGAAGTGGTTGAAGATATCTATTTATTTGGTATATTTTGACATGTTTTTGAAAAGTTTGAGTATTTTGACTGTTAGGTGATAAATTTGAGTAATTATAATTTGTAATCTCAATTAACTAAGAAAGTGAGGCTAACATTGTAAAAATAGGCATTTTAAAATGAGTGTATAGCTTTTTAAAATAATTTTAAGTATAATAATTTTAGAAAAATTGACTAAAATATATGTTTTTTATTAAGTGGCAACAATATTTTAACTATATATTATTATATATAAAAATATATTTAAATAGATTTATATAAAACAACTTGTGTGTATGGTATAACAAATGTTATGATTATTATAAATAATTAGAGGTAGAAATTGTATTATGGAAATGACAATATATTTAATATATATTAATGTGTAAAATATTTTAGACAGAGGTAGACACGTGTAAAATAGGGCAATTATATATTTAATTTTGTATTAATATATATTATCTTAATTAGACATATAAATTAATTTTTTATTTATGTTAATATATAAACATAGTTGTTCAATGTGCTGATACAGGGCATGGCTGCTATGATAATATAAGAATTAGAAACAAGGCACATTAAAATAAAGGCGAGAAGTACATCTGTCGCTCTCCCTTGTCATCTTCATTCCTTTAATCTTCTAAGGAAACTAGCATGTACCCACTTCCAAATATTAAAAGTGAGAATTAAAAACCTAAGTTGCCAAAATCATAGTGAATTATGGATGGTCATGTGCATTGAGTTTGCCTGTCACCTTATAGTTACCTTTTTCTCTGCCCATTCATTTCTCACAACAGTAACACTTCCAATAAATGGTCTGATATAGAAAGAGCTCCATATGGATCTCTGGCACTTTTATTGCTTCTAAAGATTCAGTTACTATGCTTAAAAAAAGCTTTAATAAATTTGGCATATCCCTTGGTCTTAGGTAATTTTAATTCAAGGGAATCTTTTCTGATGCGTTGATTGACCTAATTAGGCTACAGCGAGTTTTCAGTTTATTTAAATGGGAGTGGGAAGAAACTTAATAGATTTGATCATGAAGAATGTTAGGGTCCTTGATGTCATTTGAGGCTATTGGGCTGACTGTAATTACAGGCCTAATGTGAGAACTCCTAGTAAGAGACAGATATGAAAAGACCCTTTTCTAGGGAAGTGTCAAAGATTTTACAGTTTTTCTTGAAAGTGACAAAACTATCACAGCCCTCATGATTTGAGTACTTCTTATAATTTTTGTAGTTTAACTTAAGACCTACTGAGAAACTCCAGATAACTTGGAAGTTTCTTGAAATACTATGTTGATGTTTTATATAGGAGTGCATGTGTGTATGTATCACACACACACACATACACACACACACACACACACACACACACACACACACACACAGAGAGAGAGAGAGAGAGAGAGAGAGAGAGAGAGAGAGAGAGAGAGAGAGAGAGAGAATGAGAATCTATGGTTTTCACCTTACTGGAAGCTAACAAAAGCTAAATTAAAGTACCCTGCTTGGTGCCATGAAGCCTTCCATGGCCTTCCATCTCCTATTCTTCTTGGAGGGTATGTGGCTTCTTTCTCTTTGAGGAAAAGAAAGCTGGGGTCAAATCAGCCATAGCCCTACCAGAACACCTAGTGGAGAGACAATGAGGAACGAAGTCAAATAGATGTGTACTCTTATACCTACTTTGGACACTCCTTTGTGGACAAGTTATGGAGCTCACAGTCTACATTTGGCAGATAAGAGCAGTCCCAGTCTTTAAAATATTGAAATTCTTGGGCCTTGCTTATACATTGCTATTTCTCTAACCTCCATGGGCTAATTGACTCTTTCTAGAACTCTTTCTTAATCTATTAAAGGACTTTGGTAAGGCAGGTCAAATTTAAAGTGTAGTTAAAAAGAACATTAGTGGGAAAGACAAGTAGATGTCTTCAGAAGGCCAAATTTAATGTATAAGTCTTCTCATTGATACAGATTTCATTATGCCCTTTGTAGCGCACTCTGCTAGAGACTGGCTTCTGTCCCTTTGTCACTCACAATCCTGTATCCCAGGGACATGCTTCCTGAAGGCTTTCAGGCATTGCACGCAGGACAGACTGGACATATTAGAGAGTTAACACCCCTGGGAGCATCCCTGAGTCAGGATTGGATGGAAATTCATTGTACGTGCTCTAGCTTCCTTTCTCTCCAATAAGAACAATCATTCACATCAACACTCAGAGGTTTCTAACAGGGCTGAGCCCTATTTTTCCAGTGTAGCAACAAATGATCTCTGTACTGGCTTCTCCTTCCTGTTTTCCTTCTCCACCTCTCATGAAAGACAGGTGCTTCTTGAAATCATCTCTCCAATAAACTACCTGAACCCAAATTCTTATCTCAAGACGGCTTTGGGGAAAATGCAGCCCAAGGCATATTCTAAAACAAATATTTACACATATGTTAATACATACATAATATTCTAGAATTGTTGGGGAAAAATTTTCATATACGACCTCCTTCCTAACATCAATAAAAAGGCAAATTGAGAAATGTGAGATTTAATATTCCACAGTGGGCTGTCAGCAATTTCAAAGCCCAAAGATGTCTGATAAAACATGTAATTTATTCAACCTCATTTCCTATGATCCTCCAATATTTGCTTAACTGTATTAATACTGTGGGACTCATCTGCCTTATTTGGAAACCCTCTCCTTAAACTCTTTTTTAAAAATTAACTAACAAAAAACTTCTAACAAAATCCTCTGCTCCTGAAATGTGTACCATCATATATGACCCTGGAAGGAACTTTATGAAAGGCAGATGTCCCATATTCCTTAAAGTATTATGGGAGAGCTTTTTTCCCCTCTTATCATCACCCTACCTCCCTCTCAGGAACTCCCCCAAAGTTTCCTAGCATCTGTATACTTGACAGAAGAGATAGATTATCTTTTTATCTATAGTTTAAGTTATATGGCTTACTCTTTAAGATTATATGATACTTTTTAAAAATTGGCCAGTCTTTGAAATGAGTATATTTTAGAAATCTATCTCTAGGCTTTCCTGATTGATGGGACTGCTGTGACCACACTAAAGTCAGTGCTGTTCATCTGCTTTTCTGAAGGAGCCATTAGCATTAATATAGAGCAACAAGAAAGAGAGCTGTGGATTGGATGAGGCTTGAGATTCCAGTCTTCATTCTGTCTATTATGGAGGTATCAGAGTGTTCTATTGACCATGGCAGCTCTTATAAAGGAAAACATCTATTTGGTGCTGGCTGGCAAAGCTTTAGTCCATTATCATCATGGTAGGAATCATGGTGGCCTACAGTAAAGTACTAGAGCAGTAGATCATAAAGAGGGAGGGAGGGAGAAAGGGAGGGAGGGAGGGAGAGAGAGAGAGAGAGAGAGAGAGAGAGAGAGAGAGAGAGAGAGAGAGAGAGAGAGAGAGAGAGAATAGAGATTTGGAGACTAGACTTGGCCTGGCTTTGACTTTTGAAACCTCAAAGCCCATCCCTGGTGACACACGTTTTCCAACAAGGCCACACCCTCTAATTCTTCAGTGCCACTCTCTGATAACTAAGCATTTAAATCTATGAGCCTATGAGGCCATTCTTTATTCTTTGTTTTTTTTCCCACTTTTTAAAAATTTTTATTTTTATAGAATAAATTTTTATTTTTATCCATGTATCCCCTTGTTCCAACTCCCTTCCCCCTCCTGACCCCTCCCAGTCAGCCTTCAGCCTTCCTCCTCACCCTCCCCCATACCCTCCTCAGAAAGGACAAGAGGGCCCAAGGTGGATTAGCTCAGCATCCACTCCAGGCAAGTCTGATTTCCTCTTCCTAATATCAAGACTGGGTTAGGTGTTCCTCTGGAGGGAATGGGCTCTAAGCTGCCAGTCCATGTACAGAAACACACTCTGATCCCTCCCTTTGAGGCTCCACATATTGCCCATGTCAGTGGACAGTTGCCTATCCTTGGAGGGCTTAGTTCCTTTTCCAGATGGTTACCAGGTAGCTGTTCTTGATTCAGTGAGCTCCGAGAGCTCCAGGCAGCCATCACTGTGAGAATTTTCCTCATAGTCCCTATCCCCTTGCTCATATAGAGTCTCCTTTCCTGCTATCAGCTGCACCAGGGACTCCATCCAGGGCTCAGCCATGTGTCCCTGCCTCTACTTCTATTTATTGTTGGATTTAAGTTCTGTGATGGCACTTAGGGTGGTTATTTGTTTGATTATGGGGGACATCCTCTTTAGGCAACAGCTTTGCTATTGGTTGGAGACCTAGGCAGGGACATCCTGTGAGTTCTTGGAGGTTTCCCTAGCACCTGGTCTTTTTCCAGCCCCATATTTGCTTCCTCTATTAAGATCTCCATCTCTTTTTTTTTTCCTCCCTCCTTGTTGCTTCTCTTATGATTTGTTCTCACTTCATGTTGGTAGCAACCTCTTCTACTCTCAATTAACTAAGGAGATCGTCTCTATTTTCTCTTCCTAGGGGAATCCCTGGATGTCTCTCTTAAGTTTCTTCAGATCCCAAGCTGTTCAGAGGTTGTGGTTTGCAGCTTGGACGTTCTTTACTTTTTCTTTAAAGTCCACTAATGAGTGAGTACATCCCCTGCTTATCTTTCTGAGTTTGTGATACCTCACTCAGGAGGGTATTCTTCAAATCCATCCATTTGCCTGTGAATTTTAGGATATCGTTTTTTCTTACTGCTGAGTAGTATTCCATTGTGTAGATGTACCACAGTTTGTTAATCCATTCTTCAGTTGAGGGACATCTAGGTTGTTTCCAGGTTCTTGCTATTACAAATAATGCTGCTATGAACATAGTTGAGCTAATGCTTTTGGGGTGCCAGTGTGTGTCTTTAGGGTATATGCCCAATGGTGGTATTGCTGGATCCTTGGGGAGATTGATTCCCAGTTTTCTGAGAAGCCACAATACTGATACCAGAGTGGCTGAATAAGTTTATATTCCCACCAACAATGGAGGAGTATTCCCCTCACTCTGCATCCCCTCCAGCATAGGCTGTCATCTGTGTTTTTAATTTTAGCCATTCTGACAGGTGTAAAGTGGTATCTCAAAGTTGTTTTGATTTGCATTTATGATGCCATTCTTATTTAAATTGCTATATCCCACTTCCTGCCCCCACAGGCTTGTACCCATAACATAATGCCAAAATATATTTCTTCCAACTTCTCAAACTCTGTTTCAAAGTCCAAAGTCTCTTCTGAGTTTCATGGTAATTATTTCACTGTACAACCAAAATAAAAAAAATCAGATTACATACTTTCAAAATACAAATGACATAGAATATATACTACCATTCCAAAAGTAGAAAGGAAAGAAACATTGTGAGTAAACACAAGACCTAAAACTAACTGGGCAAACTTCAAACTCTGTATCTCCATATTTGATGTGAAAATTTCTCTTTAGATCTCCAACTCCTTCCAGCTTTGTTGATTGCACCACACTTCTCCTTTTTGATCTGGTTCTACTTCCTGATATCAGCTTCCCTCAGTAGGCATCACATGACTCTGGTATCTCCAACATCTTAGGGCTTCCAAAGCACTCCAGGTTTCACCTTTGCAGCTTCATGTAGCTTCTCTAAGCACGGGTGTCCCTGACACACACCTGGCCTCAACAGGTTTCCTTAGTCACATAGGGAGAGTCTATAGCCCCTTTCTTGTATCCTTGACTTTAAAGCCAGAACCATGTAGCCAAAGCTGTTCAGTTCTGTTGTTTGCTGGAGATGGAGGATAGGTCCTCTTTCAATTACATTTTCTTCAGCTTTCTGTTGTTGATGTGTTTATTCACTGCTTAAGTTTTTATTTAATTCCTTTTCACAAGTTAAAAGTTTAGCTGGGTAGGGTCTTGCCTTGAGGTCACCACTCCCTTTATTTCATTTATCACCAGGCTTTTCTATAGTGGTATTCTGTTCTGTTCCACTGTAAATAATTGTTCTGCCTACTATTTTAATAAAAATGCTGATTGGTTGAAGGCACACAGGAAGTGTGGGCGGGGCTACCAGAACCTCCATGAACAGGAAGAACAGAGCAAAGATGCCAGAAGACACAGAGGAAAGAAATTGAAATGCTGCTGAGAAAAGTAACTGAACAAGATAAGAATCATGGGTTGAGTTAAGATGGAGTTAGCAAGTTATATGCCTGGGCCCTAGGTCAAGCAGCATAAAATTAATATAAGTGTCTGTGTGTTTCTGTTGGACTATCATGATGGATAATACTACATAATATTACACTTTCCTTTAAGCTTGTTATTTCTTGAGCAGTGGACAAATTCCCTTATACTTCCTGGAGCCTTTTTCTCAAACTGTATATTTTTTATTTTTCCTTGCTAAGCTTGCTTCTTTTCATTATAAATCTGCATAAAAGTAACCACTTATAATTATACAATAGCCACTACTAAGCTGTCTTGAAATCTCCTCTGCCAATGCCATAACTCTTCAATTTAGTCTCATTCAAAGTGTCCAAGAGCAGAAAGCACCCACATTTTTTTTTTTTTACAACAGAATGGTCTCTATTGAACTTACTATTATTCTTCTCCTTAGAAACCTATTAGAAAAAAACTGAAAGAAACAGAGAAACAAACCACAGCCACATCTCACCTAGCCAGTCCTCAAGAATCCTCAGACCAAATGCCTCTCAGCTCAAAGGGAAAAGGGTTGCAGGCAAAATTCTGAACTCCTGCTTCCTCTTTCCCTGCACTACTATCTCACTTCCTAGTTTCTCCAGCCAGGTTACACCTCCCAAGTCTGTTTAAATAGTGATGACTAAATATTCAATTATATGAGCCCTATGGGGGCCATTCTTATTCAAATCATCATAGGAAATATCTATAAAATTGATAAATATGTATAAGTGGGCTTGTCATTGCCCTAACACAATCCAAATGGAAGTTTAATTTATAGAACTGGCAATGTCAAAAACTATAAAACTCTTTTTTGGAGGATTTGTATATGTATTTATTGTTGGGATAATGAGAAGATAATGCTGACAGGCCAGAGCAACAATAAAGCTTTCTTCCAGTTTACTGTCACATGCACCATGACCTTGATCAGGCAGTTATTTATACAATGCTGCCTAACAAATTACTCCTAAAATGAACCTGGAAAAAAGAATCACTTGTTTGTTACTTCTTTGTATGTGAATAGGCTAGAAGTTAACTGATCTAAGATGGGTTCAATTGGATTTGGTTATCAGGCTGTAAATTGGATTTGGGTCATCTCCTCTCATTTCTCATTCTTCTTGGACCTGAAGAATAAATAAAGAAGGAATGTTCTTTCTGTGGCAACATGGCAAGCTCATTTCAGCCTCTGCTAACCTTTGTTAAGTCCTTAATCTACGTTAATTATGTGGCTAATGCTGATATCCAGGGACAGGGGAGTACTCCCCTCAATACTGGGATCATGAGAAGGCTTTAAATGTAGGTGTTTTATAGCAGGGAGGTAAAAAATGGGAATAATAGTTATGTCTAGCCAATTTTATGGTCTAGAAACTACAGTGCCATGTACAGTCTTTCTAATGATCTTACCACAGGGCTTTGGCATTGTATGTTCAGATCTATGAAGCAACAACTGGATTGAAAGACCAAGACTGTGATTTTTCATCTTTGATCTTCAAGACATAGCAAATTATACAGTACCTAGGACCATTGCAGTCCAACAGGAACACATGACCGCTCAATACATGGAGTCCTCAATAGAGAGTTGAATTGAAATAATCTAAAGAAAGCCTTACAAAATGGGTCTTTTATCAATCCATTAGATATTCTTTCCCTTAATACAGTATTCATAAAGTAGCTACAAGTTTTGTTTGAGTCTTCTTACATTCACAGTAAGATGCAATTTTGAAACACCTATCAACTAATCTTTCTTTTAAACATGAGATATTTGAATAGCTACATGAAAGAGTAATTGTGAATGTTGACTTTCCCAGTTGAATCTCATTGTTCAGTTTGGCCCCCTTTGCTAAGAACTATTATTCTTTTTCCCTTAATAGTCGAAAGTATATAGTTTATCTATTTTTCTTTTTATACAACTCATTTTATTCTGTCAAGTTTGTTTCTAAACCATACACCATTATATCTAGCCCAGAAAGCTTTTATACCTAGTTTAATGATTTCACACAATCCATCTCCTCTCATCTATATTGGACTGCATAATACATACATCCTCAGCACTGTGGTTGTTATACTTATTGAAAACTGACTATGTGCCAAGCACTGAGACCCATCATAGGTATTATCAAATTATGTGATGAGAAGCCCAGGAAGACATTTGCCAGACACCTCAAATTCTCCTTTCTCCATTCCCATTGTGACCATGGAAACTGAGCTGACCTCCTCAGTTTCTTCCTTTGTAAGTGGGAGTTCACGATTGCCTCATCAATCATGCAAAAGAGCTGCACGTGGAGATACATTTAAAATGCACCACCTTACTCAGACTCTCAGGTGTTTTTGCTACATTCTCTTCCACGGCCCTCAGACTCTTAGTGCTGCCAATCTTTCTATCAGCAGAAACCCTGCTTCTTTGTTTCTTCTCCCTTTTGCTGACAAGGCACATTTGGCCTTCTATCTTGAGAAATTTCATTTCCCTTCAGCCTTTTTTATTTGTTTGTTGAACAAGCCACACATCACTAGCAATGCCACATTCCTAGGCATTCTTGATGTTTCCTGATTAGTTTTGCCTTTGTCCTTGCACTTCACTGTTGCCCAGGCTCGCTCTTCAAAGGAGCTGCAGACTGTGTCTGAGCATGTCTACATTGCCTGATGACTAAATGGGACTTGGAGAGCTTCTGATTTTTAAAAAAGTTGATATTTGTGTAATTGGTTGGTTATTTTGAAAAATAATATACTATTTTTTAAATGTAGTTGACCTAACTACTCTGCCTTTGAGGCCTTCACTGTTCTTGTCATCTTTCCCTTTGCTGAGAAATCATGGTGAAACAAAGCAGATAGAGCCCTGCTCTCTAATTTATGTGTGTGTCTATGTTTGTGCATGTATGGAAGTGCATATGTGTGTGGTTGTGCATGTATGTATGTGTGCATATGTGTGCATGTCTGTGAGTGTGTGGATGTCTGGGTGTCTGAACTGGTGCTGGACATTTCTACTTAAGTGTCTTGGCCTAATAGGAAAATTACAAAGGCAGATATTACATGCAAATGAAGCCTTTATACTGAATACACATTTCTTGAGCCAAGGTAATTTGAAAATAATTTGCAGAATACCGCAAAAATTAAACCATTGTTTGACCTATGGTTATGTAAGCATAATATTCCCACTCATACTTAGTGCCAGGTGCAGTGTAGTTTTGGCAAAATAATACCATCTATTATTTGAAATCAATGCTGTTAATTAGAATAGTAAGAGTGTTTCAGTTTTTTTCACATTAATTTGTAAATGTTTAAGGGCTTCAAAGATACTGGCATACAAGTTGTAATATAAGAAATCTGTATCCTTATCTTTACATAGAATAAAAAAATATTTTCACTAAATACTTTTATTTGAACAGATATCCAAGTAAAACATTCTTTAGAAAGGCCTATATACTGCTCAAGTTTGGATGGCATACAAACTTTAGCTTTTTCTCTGAGCCGTCTTCAAAAGAAGGTAAGAAAGAAGGTATATTCTTCCCCATCCTTTTGCTACTACCACTTTAGTGGGTCTAGGAAAATAGCCCAAATAAAAACATTATGCATCTTTGAAATGCATGACTTTATGTCCAAAAGTTATTTTTAAGGAGAAAAATAAACATAATTTTATTATTTTTAAATTGTATTTCATTCTTTATTTTCTGTGTGTGCTTGCCTGCACGTATGCTTGTGTATCACCTGAGTTGCTAGTGCCAGCAGAGACCAGAAGAGGGCATAAAATTCCTGGAACTGGAGTTAAAGATGATTGTGAACCACCATGTGGGTGGTGGGAACTGAATCCCTCCAACCCAGAGCCATCTGAAGAATAGCCGGTATTCTTAATCACTGAACCATCTCTCCAACCTCTTGAAACTTATTTTTGAGGAGATTTTAAGTTACAACAGAATCATATTTTCTTCTTATATCTATATCTGTATCTATAGATATATGTCGTATGTCTCCTATAGAAAATAGACACATACATAGGCACATAGATGTGGTGGAATGTTATGTATGCTGTAAATAAAGTAATTGATTTGGCCTATGTATAACACCGTAGAAGTGAGTGGAGAATCAGAGGGCAGGCAGGTAGAAAAAGATAAAGTTAGTCAGTCTCCATCCATCCCCCATATGAGCAGTATGTAGGAATCCAGGTGAGCCACGGGCTGTGGGCCACGTGGTAAAAAGATAAATGAAAATGGGTTAAATTAAGATAAAAGAGCTAGCTAATAATGTGCTTAAGACATGGGACTTTAAAAGTTACTTACACTTCCTGTTTATTTGCATAATAATATATCCTTCTGTGGTCTTTGATGTGGTTAAAAGTTTAATAATTATAGATATAATTCTTTTTAGTTTACTCACAAAGATAAAATAAATAAAATATTTTCTTTAAGTTTGTTAATTACAAATAGACTAGATATTATAACTATAATCTTTGATTAATAGCTGTTCTGTTATAATTTTACTATATAAAAATTGAAACCTTCCTTTTTAATTAGACAGAAAAGAGGAAATGTGGTGGAATGTTCTGTATTCTGTAAATAAAATAACTGATTTGGCCTATGTACAACACCGTAGAAGTGAGTAGAGAATCAGAGGGCAGGCAGGTAGAAAAAGATAAAGTTAGTCCATCTCCATTCCTCCCCCAAAGAAGCAGCATGAAGGAATCCAGGTGAGCCACGAGCTGTGTGCCACATGGTAAATAGATAAATAAAAATGAGTTAAATTAAGATAAAAGAGCTAGCCAATAATGGCCAAACATGGGCCAAACAGTGTAAAAGATATAAGCGTGTGATTCATTTCTTTGGGAGACAAAAGCCGCGGCACGAAAACCTAATTCCAACCACCACGCGCACCAGGTCACAAACCTTCCGGGGCCAAACAGGCGCCAAAAAAACCTTTTTACAACACATAGAGATAGCAGAAGGAATAAGGAGAGAAAGAGAGATGAGAGATTGGAGAGAAAGAGAATGGGGAGAGGGAGAGACAGAAACAGAAGCAGATTGAGAAAGAATCTAGCAAACCAGTTCTTTGCTGGTTTTGACTGGCTCTAAGCAGATACAGAAAGTATCTGCCCTCGTATGATCATAAAGTATGCCCATCCCAGTCCTTCTCTGATGCTATAGAAGGGGGCACTGGGAAGGACCAATCCTGTATTTGTGTGGGTACTTTGGGAAGTGTAAGTATTCCTGGCACTCCACGTGGCTGAGCCAACATGGCTCCAGTGGGATGCACCGTGTACGGAGGCACGCCCCTAAACATGACTACGTAAACCCATGCACACCCCTTCTCTTAAAAAGAGACGCCATGCTGTGGTCTCTCTCTCCTCCTGTCCTGCTTCTCTGCCTCTTTATCCGCCTGGGAACTCTCTTAATAAACCCTCGTGTGGCCTTGATAGTGTGAGTGTGTGTCCCTTCTCATGAGCAAAACCAACAGGAAGTACAATAGGAAACAGCTCAATTGAACGGTCTGTTCTTTATCCCCTAGCAAGGCAGTTTTCAGGTGTATGTAATGAAACTCCAAAGAACATTCAACCGTGCAAAACAGTTGTTGCATGTTACACTTGCCAACTTTTTAAATGCATGTTTATTAAGGCTTGCCATCCCACTTCTTTTCATTGTGTTTCCCCCTCACTTCTGTCTCCAATATACTACCCACCCTAAGGGGTAAAAGAGTTGCTGAGAAGCAAGTGAGTCAGGTAATTTTGGTGCTCCATTGGAGAAAAACATTTAAATAAAATGCACCCATCTAACATTTTAATTCTTTTATTATTATGATATTATCTTTAACCATATAATATTATATTGTTTGTATCTATTGGCACAAATAGCACACAAGCAGATCATCATCATCATCATTGTTTTAAAAATTTAGATGTGGTATTTTACTATGTAGCTGAAGCTGGCCTGGAGTGTGCTATGTAGTCTAGCATGGGTTATAATTTATGATTCTATAGCTTCAGCCTCAGTGCTGTGATTACAAGTAGGTGCCATGGCATCCTATGTATGCAGATTAATAAATGGACACTATATATGCATATCCATGTATCTCAAAGCTACAGCTCCCCAAATACACTTCCCCATAATACAATTGAATGTGATTTACATGCTGTGTTTTGAACTTAACTACATTTGCATCTAATAGAAATCATTGCTATGAGTTTAAAATGGTAAAGAGAAATGTGCAAGCCAGGTTGATTATTTTTTATGAAATTAAACCTAGTTTTATCATAAGACTCTATAATTCTTCTTGATATTTACCCAAGAGAAAATGAAAGTGAATCCATGCAAGGACTTACACAACAGTTTTCTCAAGTCTTTAATGATAGTCCATATTTGAAACAAGATAAATTCTTATCACTGGGGTATGGTTCAAAAGTGTGCTCTGTTTCTATAGTGGAATGATGTCTGGTGATAATACAAAGAAAACAGATGATGTGCCAGACAAAGCGGGTGAATCTCAAAATCAAATGCCAGAGGAAGCCAGACATACTGTATGAGTTCATTGCAACGAACCTCTAAAAATGATTAGTCTATTTTTTTAGTGACACAGATAGCTCAGTGTTTGTTTGGGGCCAGTGTGAGCATTTGCTGAGTAGCCGAGGTAAAACTTGGAGGGTGATGGAAATAATCTGTATCTTGATTATGGTGGTCTTTTAGCAACTAGATTCATCTGCTAAAACCAGACACACTTAAATTATTTCTTTACATTTATTTAGTTATGGGCAGAGTGGGTAGCATACAGGCAGGCCATGTTGTCAAGTGTCTACATACTGAACCATGTTAGCAAACATTTTTTTTGTATTTGAAAAAAAACTTATTCATAATTTGGAAAACAGTTTCTAAATTAGAGAAGTTTTTCAAGTGCCATCACTAGGATCAGTGCTTTTGCAAGATGTAACTGTGTCCTGTGTTGCCATCACAGTGCCTTCCCTTATAGTAGAAACTTAGGCCTGACTACCTTTACCTTTACTAAAGTGGTAAAACCTGTGGTCAGTGACAGCCTAGGAAATTTGCCCCCTTACTTTATACCTACCTCCCAGACTTGTCCCAACTCTCTGTGTTGTCTGTAAATAGCTTCCCTGATTTCACAACTAGCAGAAAAAAATAAGCCCTTGAGCTGATTGCCTTTGACTAAGGTTGAAATGTCCTTCAATTCAGTTCAGAGCTGGCACGGAGGGTGCTTGTGTATATCTACATTTTAATCCTAAACTTCCTGAGGTTAATGAGAACTAACTTTTGATCAATTTCAAATTATCATTCTAAACTTGCTATAGTTGGCAGGACTCCTCAAGCCCAGGTACCTCATTCTAGTGGCCTTTGCTACTGTGCCTACCTGTGAGGGCACCAATCATAGAAGCTACACTGAAGTCCCTGTTCCATGGTGTGGGAAGGTAAACTGTTGGTTAAGTCGTCCTGAGCAATCTTTCCTCGCTTGTTGTCTTCTTCTGTAGTGAAGTATGCTGACAACCGAGCAGGCTGCTTCATTAGAATTCACTGGGTGAGCCGATTTCCCTGTTAACTGATGAGAGAATTTGTGCACCAAGGGGGTGGGCGAGAAGTCTAGTCTGTCGAAAGTCTGCTTCTTTACTGCTTTGCTGTCAGGAGGCAGAGAAGGTAGGTATTCATTCCACAATGGTCTGTACCAGAAGACATCAGGACACACCCCACTACTCTTTTATTGCTTTAAGAAGTGATGATTGCATTTTATCCTCCCCTCCCCCAAAATACAAAGCCTCATGTCAAATCGGTATTCCTTTCTTTTAAGAGGCCCGTATCCACAGGACTTTTGACCCGTCACTAAAAGGGGTAAAAGAAAGAGAGAATGTTCGTTTAAGTTATATTGAAGCTTTAGCATTCTGCCTGCGATCACACCCCAGGAAAATCCTCTCTGCAGTAATTTGGCTGATACAGTGCAAAGCGAGTTGTGCACTTCTCCTCCAGTTCTGTGCATTACTGTTCATAACTACAGGGAATCTTCAAGACCATCAAGTTAAGCTCTTTTGTTTTATGGAGGCAGAAGGCGAAAGGAGTATTAATCTTCCTCTGGTTGTAGAACAGAAACATCAGATGAATTCTAAAGACCACTTTCCTAATAGGGGAGGTTGACCCTTGGCAAAACCATGCCATATTGATTCTAAGTTTTAGACTCTAAATGTTCCTCTTTTTATCATTTTTTTTGGCAAATTTTGAGTCAAAGTGGTTTATGAATAATGGCATGATTACTCGTGCATGGAAATACACTCAGAGTGATTTACCAACCTCAAAGGAGACAGAGCCATTGTCTCAGAAGCCCTAAAGGGCTTTACCTTGTACTCAAAGCTGTTTGGAACAGAATCTATTTTCCATGAGCTGGCAGGAGGCATCTAATGGTGTTCTCATTAGAACTGGGAAGCGACTATCCCATTACAATGGAACACAGGCTAACAGTGAGGGAAGGGTGCTAATACTATGGGGAATACAGGGTGTCTTTTGCTCTTTCATCGCCTTTAAATTCATCTTTCATTTTTGTTCCTCTTATTATCAAGATAAAAGGAACAAGGAAGAAATTCAATTTACCATGGTTGTGTATTCCTGTGTGCATTAATTACCTTTCATTGCTTTAACAAAATGTACCATGAAAGAAGACAGAATCATCTTAGATCCATTTCAGGTGGTTCAACCCATGGTTGCTGGGCTTTGTGTTTCTGGATTTGTGGTGAGTCAGAACACCATGGTGGCATAAGTGTGGAGAGGAGGCCAATGACCTCATTGTCCACAGAAAATAGGGAGGTAGAGACAGGAAGAAGCTAGGGGAAAGACACCATTAAGAACTTATTCTCCTCAGTGAACCACTTCCTCCAGCTATGCGTTGCCTTCTAATTTTCCAGACCCTCCCCAAATAGGATCACCAGGCCACAATTAACACGTGCCGGTGAGAGGGCCATTACATATTCAAACTGCAATACTAAGTAACAAAGCATCCTAAAACTCAGCAATGTAAGAAAAAGACTTGAACCTGATATTTAGTTAAGACTTCAAAGGACAACATAACTGTTCTTTGAGATGCCTGAACCTCACCTACACATGACTAGGTGGTCTTGGACCTGGCTAAGCACTTTCGTCTGTCCATGGGGTCACATAATATGTTCTTTCTAACGCTATGGAAACCACCGGATAGCCAGAGTCCTTACATAATGCCTTACATTTCCTCCAGCTGTGGTAAAATTAGCTGGCAAAAGCTGCTTAAGGGAGAAAAGTTTTAGTATTAAATTTGAAGGGATCATTCAATCATAATGAGGAAATCAGGAGGCAAAGACTGAACAGGAAGTGGGATCAGGTACAAAACCCCAAGTCTTGGCCCCAATGACTCTCTTCCTCCAGGAAGACTCATTCTCCTAAAGGTTCTCCCTCCTTGCCAAACACCAGCAGCAGCTTGGAAACAAGTTTTGAAACATATGTGCCTATAGAGTGCATTTCACATTCTGACCACAGCACATAGAGGTAGGTTTCACCCACCCAAGTATCCCAAGAGAGCTGGGCAGAAGTTGGGGCATGTTTTCTCTTGACATAATCTTATAAGTCTCACAGTATCACTTCTAGTTGTATATTATGGGGAAAGCAAGTTACTGAAGTAAACCAAGATCCAACAAGTCTTTTGACTCTACTCCTGAGGAAGAATAGCAAAAACTATATGATCACTTTCAATGTATTCCCAGGATCATATTTATAAATGTTATTATTAACATTCTTTAGAGATGACTTATGTTAAAACTGTGATGTGCATTTGGCCACATCTCTTACAGTATAGATGCCATTACTCTACATTTAAAAAACTATGCAAAAAAATCTCTATGCATTGGGGGTTGGTTTGATTCTGTTTATGTTTTGTTCCACTGTAGTAAGAGGTGAGTAGGGGCATTTGCTGTGAATTCTGCTACAGCCACTGTTCCGACAGTGTAAGTCTCTTGAGACTTTTATGGTTTTACACTAAAAAAAAAAGTCCATGATGAGTGTTCACAGTGGTCTGGCTGGCGTTCTGAGTAACTCAGAGAACTATAATCACACACATTATCTTATTTTGTATTCCAAGATGCTGTGTGATGTCAGTACAGCAGAAATGTATTCTACTTCCTTAGGAAAATTAAATGGATGATACTTTAATTCTTCTTTCCCAGATGAATTCAGAGATATGAGCCAGCTTACCAAGGTCACCTAGTTAGTGACTGAAAAGACTAGCTACAAATCCCATCAGCCTGGCACCCCAACACATCCCTGAACTTTCATTCATCATGTCTGTAGATCAAAACAAATCATGAGAAATCACCTTTGTTGCTTTATTTCCCAGAGTAGTTACAGCAGGTACAGAGCATGGCCATCTAGTAGTCTGGAGTGTTAACTTTCTGTGAAGTGCTTTGTGTTGCTTTTATCAACCAAGTTCATTGTTGCCTCTATTTGTAGGAGCTACTTCCACAGACTTGGGGGAATGAGGATATTATTGATATTGTCGACTGGAGAGGATTAGAAAATTTTTTCTTTGCTTCCACTAGAGATATGAAGAAATACAGACATAAAATTCAGACAGTTCTGGGATAGGTTCTATTTCTCTTTTGTCATCTGTTTCTGCATCTTACTTTGATTTGGTCCAACATTCATATACCAGTGGTCTCATCCAGCCACATCCTTCCCAATGAGCTGAGCCACAGAGATCAGGTGCTTTCTGGTTTTTATTGGCAATCATGCAGTGTCCAGAGGGGAGGGCTTCTGTTCTGTTCTACATGGGTCTCTCCAATTGTGCTTCTATTGTCCCAGCTTTCTTTGTTCACATGAATCTTTTGTAAATCCTTACTGGAGTGGAATGCATCTCTCAGGTCAACTTATGATGAGTTTAACTGCACCTTTCTGCAACTTGCTTCTAAAAGGAAATGTGTACCACTTCTGGATAGCTATAAATGGCCTTGATCCATGGGTACCTGTTATTAAGATAGAATGAGTTTTGGTAGATAACCTGGATTTTAGGAGAAAGAGAGAAAAAAAAACAAGTTCAGAATGCTGCTTTTTCCTTCATATTCGCCAATTCTTCTGCTTATGATTTGTTCTTTAGTTACTGCATTCACTCAGGAAGCATTTTTTTTTTTTTGGTTCTTTAGTCCTGGTACTGACTAGACATTCAAGGGCATGCAAAATTAGATAGAAAATGATGACCAGACCTAATTCTTTGAATCATAGCTTTTAGGACTTTCATTGTACATTCTCCCTTTTCTCTCCTTTCTTTCTTCTTTGATGCCATTTTAAATGAAATTGCTTCCCTTATGTTTTGATGCTGGATTATTAAATTCACTCTAAATTTTAATTATTAGTCTTAAAACTTATTATTATTCCAAGTTTATTATTATTTTTCAGTCAGGTTTGTACTATTTTTAACTTCAACTTTTTAACTTGAATCAGTTTGTAGTATCCTTTAACTTCACCAAGATGCCTAGTTATTCTTCTATCTCATTATCTTCAGGATGTGTGTCTCATAATATCCTTCAGATTCCTCTCCTTTATGATTTTTTGTGGTTTGGTTGGTTCTACTGACTTTTTGTTTTATTGGATAACTATTCCTTGTGGTATTTCATTTTCCTGTTTAGCTAGTACTATATTTGATTATGACTTTATCTTTGACTTTTCTTTTTCTCTGTTAGAGCTTCTATGGCCTTCAGATTCTATATTGATTTTACTGATACTCTAGGGTTTTTTAGGCCCTGGACCAGTTTTTATGTTAATATTTCAACTTGGGTTTTCTATACCCACAGGTAGTTTTTACCCAAACTTCACATCTAAAAGACATAGAAATCCTTTTTAATAGCCCTGCTGAAGCCCTTCCCCCCAAATAGAAAACATCCTTACTGCTTCACTGAGCCAGTTGACAGAATATTTATGGGCCTCCTTAATAAGAATGGTATTTCTGAGGCTCCAAAATCTATTTGGGTGACTCAGTTTCAAAACTCCCTTTACCTAGGCCTATGGCCACTGATTTTGTGTGTGGAAGGATGTCAAAGCCCCTTGTTAGTCCTTGGAGCCTCTCTCTTGGCTGAAACCCCCAGTGGGCATCAGCAATGTAGTTAATACTCTAGCTTTCATTTCCTTCTTATCTAGAGGTTGGATGGTTTTTTTTTGCCCCCTTTCATTTCTAGCAGAGAATTGCATTGTTTGGGGTGTCAAGAGAAGTTGTGTTTTATTTTATCAGATGTACCACACCATTCCAGCAGGTGGGTTTATTTAGTTCTTAATGTTTTAAAACATTTATTTGTTTATTTATATAATGGCCTTGGATTATTTGAGGTATTGTTTCTATTTACATACTCTTATTGCTTGGAGACTGTAATTTTCCCCAAAATGTTACATCAGAAACAGGCAAAGCGAGATTGGTTAGTGCTTCTGAATACAAGGTAAAATAATACCAGTGAGTACAGATGAGTATTGATGATAGCAAAGAAATAAGAAGAAAGCCATTAAAGACAGACACAGATGCTCAAACATTATAATGCTCTGGAGCCATATAGAACTAGCAAATTACTTGATACACCTGTACCCCATAATGATCTCACTATATTTTGTCACATATAATAGTCAATATCCACAGTGATGCACCTATTAATGACTCCTATGCTAAAAGTACCTGTGGCTGCTACTGTATCATCTTTCCAAAGCCTTTCATATTCTCTATCAGCTAGTTGAGATATGACAGCTCACATGAGTAAGGGTGTGGGAGGAAGGCTGTGTATGGGTAATGTGGAAGCTTAGGAAATGCTACATTGCTCATTCCCTGGGTCTGTGTCACAGTAGTCATATATTCTGCAAACTATTTTCCCCAGGAGTTGTAAGTACAGTGAGGGGCTACCAAAGGGCACTGATGTTCAAATAGGGATAGTTATAATTGGAAGTTGGTGGAAATTATGCTGGAAAAGTCCCTGAGAGTCAACTCAGATTTCACAGAATATGATGAAGCTATCATTGAAGTTCCCAGGCTACCAGCCAACCTGGGATGGAAGCTTTAACTATTTAGGGAAGAATTCCAAGTTCATCAGAGGCCACAGTAGTTTGCAATGGATAGTTCTTTGGGCAACTGGAACAGGGCAGACAAAAGCATGAAAGAGGTCATTCTGGAGGTCAGAGAATTATTAACTTTCAGAGCACAGCAATGGTACCTGTCCAGATTTTGGCAGCCAGCTAGAACAGCTTCTTCTTTGGCCTAAGAAAAGGCCAGCAGAGGACACTCTAGGTCTAGGCTGCTGCAGAATGATGCTGTCCTGAGACTAATAGATGCCTGCCCCTTCTTGAATAAAGAACAGAAAAGAATTCTGGGACCTTAGTAGGTAAGCAGGATTGATTGGCTGTGGGGAAGCTTCTAAAAGCAGGGAAGGATTACTTCCAGAAACCTCCTTTCTTTCATTTCCCCCCATCTCTTAGGCCCTAGTCTACCAGTCCTCTGCTCAAGTCCCCCAGTTTCTCTCTGGTTCTATTAACTTTCTCACCATTTCTACCACTCCATGAAAACTTTCATCTCCAACAGCAGGAATCAAAACACATTTTTTTGAAGTCCTGTATTTTCTTTTTTAATTATGTGTGTATTGTATGTGGGTGTGTGCATGTGAGTGCAAAGTGCCTGTAGAGGCCAGAGGTATGAGATGTTCCTGAAGCTGGAGTTTCAAAAGATTGTGAGTCCTTCAGTATAGGTGGCAGCATAAGAAGTCCGTGCCTCTGAAAGAGCAGGATGCTTGCTTAACTGTTGAACCATCTTTCCAACCCTCAGATGCTCATTTTATTTAATGTAATTTTGAGATTAGTAACAGTTCTGCAATGAGTTGATAGGAAAAAGAAATGATAATGATGATAAAAGTATTTATGTATTTTGTTGTTTTTAATCAAATATTTATGCTTGGGGATGTGTGTGTGTGTGTATGTGTGTGTGTGTGTGTGTGCAGGTCTGCAAGGGGCAACAGCACACATGTGGGGTCTCAGGACAACTTGGGAGAATTGGTTTTATTCTGGCACCATGTGAGACCTAGAGTTTGAACTGAGTTTAACTGACCTGTTCAACAACAGCCCTTATCTGCTAAGCTTTATCTGGAGTCCTAGCATTGATTTTTGAGAAAGTGTCTTTTCATATAGTTCAGGATGGCCTGGAGCTTACTTGGTAGCCAAGGCTGGTCCTGGACACATATGACATATGCCCTTACCTATATCTTCCAGGTGCTGTGATTACAAATGCTCCCCATCACATATAACATATTTCATGTGTGTGTGTGTGTGTGTGTGTGTGTGTGTCTGCTTGAGTTTGTGTGCATCACATGTGTGTACAGATGCCCACTGAAGCCAGAGAACATTGGAGCCCCTGGAACTGGAATTATAGACAGTTGAAAGCCACCTAATGTGGTACTGGAAACTGAACCTGATGTTTATATGAACAGTACATACTCTTAACCACTGAACCATTTCTCCCGCCCCTATTACACATGTTTTGAGAGGACGGAAATTCTGGCAAAGAAAGTGAAAAGCTTTGCTTTCATGAGTGCGAGGCTCTTGCATTTAAGTCATCATGGATGGAGGTGGGCTATTTTTTCCCTCTGAAACCTAAGCTAATAGAAGAAATGAGAAGAACTACAGTGAATATTTCTTTCTCCTGGGCAGGATGGATGGGGACCGCCCCCCCTATCACACACAGACACACATACACACAGACACACATACAGAGAGAGAGAGAAGGAGAGAGAGGGAGAGAGAGAAGGAGAGAGAGGGAGAGAGAGGGAGAGAGAGAGAGAGAGAGAGAGAGATGTATCCTCCATCCCAGATGAGAACAAGAACAAAGCATTTCCGCTAATGTGAAGAAATTTTATTTTGTTTCTTTATAAAGTTAATACAACCTACATATACACTGAACACAAAATAGATAAGATTGTAGTTTTTTTTTTAAGAATTTCTACTCTAAGGTCTGATTTTTAAAACATACCGCTTGAGGCCTGAACATATGGTTCCGTGGTCTGAGTTCAATCCTAAGAACACACATAAAGTTGGACAGAGAGAACAGAATCCACAAAGTTATTTTCTGACCTCCACATGTACACTATGGCACATATACGCACACCACAAACAAAATAATAACAAAAGTTTTGAAATTAATAAATACCACCTGCCATGTTTACCACGTGATAATAGAAAAGGTAAAATATGAGTTGACAGGTCTGTTTCACTCACACTTACCAACTGATATATTTCCACCAATCCATAATTGTTCATGATAGTTCAAAAGAAAACAACTGGAAAAAAACCTGAAATATTCAACCACTCTTGAATGTGTAAATGAACTGACAGATCATACAATGGAAAAGTATTTAACATTAAGAAGAAATAAATAGCTGTCTGCAGAATCCCAGTGCACTCTGGAGCAGGGGCAGGTAAACTCTGGCCCTGACCACATCCACAGCTCCTGCTGAGGGAATTTGCACGGCTCCCCACCACGACCTTGAACTGAGCAAACCAACAACTGCAGGGGTCTCTGAAAGTCAGAATCAGACCCTGACCAGAAAGGTGACAGGAAGCACACAAACCCGAGTGCCACAATTGACCAGGACCCATCTAATCGTGAACCATTGAAGCTATGGGCAAACGTCAGTGCAAAAAATTACATAATATTACAAAGGACAACATGGTAACTCCAGAAGAGAGTGGTGATCTTACAAATACAAGACCTGAACTGAACAATGAAGAGGAAACAGAAGGAAGCAACACCAAAAATTCCTTTTTGATGATCATCGAAGCTCTCAAGGAAGATATGAAAAAAAGCCTTAAAGAAATAGAAGAAAATACAAACAAATCTATGAAAGAAACATGCCAGGAACTAAAAGCTGAAATAAAAGCTGAAATAAAAGCTGAAATAGAAGCAATAAAAAAGGCGCAAAATGAGGCAAAAATGGAAATAGAAAACCTGAAGAAAAAAGCTGGAACTACAGATACAAGCATAACAAACAGAGTTCAAGAGATGGAAGATAGAATCTCTGAAGTGGAAG
>PVIH01023180.1:0-25385 GCA_004025045.1 Sigmodon hispidus
TATCAAGAAAAACAGTAAAATGAATTTAAAATGCTGAAAAGTTAACAATAACTATAAAGAAGATAAAAATCATAAGCATGACTTATCAAGGGTGATAATGCAAATAAGATTGCTACACATATATTTACTTTGTGTTCAGCTTTCCCTCTGAATTTTTTTTCCATCCCTGTATATCCTTATTCAAGGTCCCTTCCCCCTCACACATATATTTACTTTGTGTTCAGCTTTCCCTCTGAATTTTTTTTCCATCCCTGTATATCCTTATTCAAGGTCCCTTCCCCCTCCCACCACATCAGGTGTAATAAACCAGCTAGGAAATACAAAATCTTTACAATTCCATATATAAGTAGGACTTAGAATAACTAAGTTCATGAAACCAGAAAGTATGATAATATGTTTTGTGACTGAGAGAAGGGCAGACAAGGAAGCTGTCAAGTAACAAATGCAGATTCAGTTTAACACAATGAAAGAAAATTCTGGGTCTTGATTGTATTACCATGTTATTGAACTTAGTAATTTTGTACTGCCCAATATAAACAGTCTGATGTCAAATTTGAGATTTTGTACATTTGCTATAGATAGTAATAAAAATGCATACTTCTACAAGAATTCAAATGCAAATATTTGACTCAGAAAATATTATTCTTAGTGATAGTAAAATTAATTTTTACTTGTACAGAACACCTGTAATTTGAAACTAAAGGCTCAAGTTTATAATACAAAACTAAAAGCATAGTAATGGCTGCCACAAAAGAAGAAATAACAATGTATAACTGGTGAAAAATTGAAATAAAGTCTTTGTCTTTTATCTACAGAGCAAACAATTAAGACAACCTTTGAATATCATTTGAAAAAACTGAAGATAATACTAATCCACTCTGGCAAGTATAGGATTTAATGAATGAACTTTCCCTGTTGTGAACACTATAGTTATGAAATATATCTGTAAACAAATTAGGAACCTATAACAAAACACTTAAAATATATACAAAGTTTGTCATGGTATTTTCATTAGTAGAACCACAAAAGTTTTGGAAATCAACCTGTCTTCCAACAAGAGTTAAAAATATGCTAATTATTCTAACATATAATATATACATATAAGATGTGTAATTATTTTTAAAAAAGTAATAAAATAATATAAAAATTAATTTAGCTACATGTCATACCCTCATATTTGGAATATTATTCAAATGATAAGTACAATGATAGAAATTGAAAATAGTATAAAGATCCAAATTAAAAGATAGTTTATTAATATTATTTTATTTTATGTATTTTATATATTTATGTATTTTATTGCATGCATGAATGTGTAAGGGTGTCAGATCTTGGAATTACAGACAGTTGTTAGCTGCCATGTGGATGCTGGTAATTGAACTCAGGTCATCAGGAAGAACAGAAAGTGCTTTTAACACTGAGCCAACTCTGGTGGCTATAGTACATCTGTGGGCATTAGCTGTGACCTACTGTGCTTTCTTCATCTGTAGCTGAGCCTAACCTGGCTTGAGATGCTTTAAATTTTATTTTTTATGTTCCATGTATTTTAGAGAAAAGAGACATAGAGAGCAGTTATTTTCATTATTTAATATGCCTACATGGGAACAAACTAACTACAACTATAGTTAAATTTGAAGCTGTGATTTTCAAGTTTCTCCTTTCAAGATATGCTCAATGCTATATCTTTTAAAAGAAAAAAAGATAGATTAAATAGTTTTATATATTTATATGTATACATATATGTTATTAGACTGTTAGAAGAGATTAACTATACAAAAAAGATAGATTAAATAGTTTTATATATATATTTATATGTATGCATATATGTTATATAGACTGTTAGAAGAGATTAACTATACATGTGAAAGCTGATAGCATAGATATAACTACAGACAACCCTGTTATTTAAAAAAAGATTAACATATAGAAAAATTGATTTTAATGTTCTTCATGAACATGCTAAAATAAGCCATAGTGAACATGAAGTAGAATAATAGTTGTCTCCTGGGGATGCCTATAAAGCTTAATGCAACAACTTTTTCTAGTGTCAGAAGTATTTTATATTATGAGGAATATTAATTCTGTGGCTGTTTTCTCTTGTCAAAGTTTATAGACTTTTCAAAGTATATGTATTTTATTCTATGAAAATTATATTTTAGTACTTATAATTTATAAAATTGTTTACATATAATTTTTAATGCTAAAATGGGACTTGAAATATGTGCACCGTACAATTCTTTATGTGTATTTACATAGTAAGAAGTATCTACTAACATTTTGTCAATAAGTTTGAATGTATTGCCCTTACTTTTTATATTAAAAAATATTAAAATGAAAATGCAATACATTGTAATAGAAATAACAAAACATGTGTTTGTAAGATAGAAATTGGAAGTGTCTTATGCTAAGCTCGTAGTTTTGAGACTATAAACCACATACTTCACTGTTTTCTTAGCTCTCTGGATTCCTGAGATAAAGGAAAATGTAATAGCACTTGGTCAACATTATTACTGGTACCTTAATTAAATATTTGCATGCATAAAATTGTCCTTTGCTCCATTGGCTTCTACCCCAGAAAACTGGATTTCAGAATGCAGGTCCATCAGACTGTCCCTTTATCCTTTGTTTCAAATAACATTTTAAAAAGTCACCCTTCCATCTGGACTGTGTGTTGCTAATGCATTAGCTTTTCCTGCCCTTTCTACTGGAACACTCTTGGGTTAAATATGTTCATTCATGAATAACTGTATAATTATTATAATTTTGTTATTCACAGAGTCCTGGCAGTATACCCAGAGCTATAAGGAAAGACATGCTTGCAGACTGAAGGCTTACTATAGAACAAAAGACAACTCACTGAATACAAAGAAGCATGTTTTGAGCAATGGGAAAATTTCCCGTGGTGGTGCTTCAAACATAGTATGTTTTGCCAAGTGGTTATGTAAAATGGACTGTTCCACTGTGATCAATACAGCTTTTATGATTTAATTTTAATTTTTTGGCACTCTACTGTGACTTGATAACCTTTTTTTAACTGAAATGAAATTAATGTTTGAAAATAGCCTTTAAATAAAAAATGATGCATCAGTAATTTGATATTAATATTGTTTTGTAGCTTCACAGAAATTCTTTGTTTTCAAGAACAGCCTAGAGATACAGTAATCTACTTCAGAAAATTAAAAAAAAAAGAGAGACTCTACCATCTTCAGTTTTAAATCATCAGTTTCTGTTAAATGAATGGTAGGAATTCAATGAGGGCATGTTTAATAATAAAAAAAGATTGATAATGCATTATGATTATGAGAATAGCACCAAATAGCAATGTTATTACTAGACATTTGACAGTTTTTTTAATTGAATAATAAATAAGCTGGTCTGCTTCATGTGCATAGAGTATTTATATATATAATACAATCATAATTTTTAGATTAAAGTTTGAATAAATAATTAATTTACTCACTTTATATACCTTATGATTTATTGAAAGTTTTACCTGTTTTTACTTAAAGAAAGATTCTATGATCCGGCTTCATTCAGCCCTCAGCCATGATAGATAACCCCATAGCAACAAATTTGCCATTGCTTTTAACATTTTCTATTTTTCACAAAATCATCCTTACTTTTTAACTGAGATTTCTGCTAGATCAGGAGTGTTAAGATTAGAAATAAAGAAACAAATTGGTGTTCTTGCCTAAAAATAGATGATTTCTTTTCTTCTTTGATAATTCAAATATATTTGACTGATCTGGGCAATTCAAGGAGCATACCTGGACCAGTAGGGTGGATATGTTTGTCTAGGGTTCCTAAAATGGCACCATGTGGATAGCTTGCAATATTCTGCTACTCTGACATCATTTGTCACTTGATTTTTGCTTTGTAGTTGTAACTACTGTTTTCAGACCTGTCATTGCTTGTGGCTCAGACTCGGTTTGCTTCACAAATTTCTGAAAACCTTTTTTCAAAATGAGTCACCTCTGATTGCAACACAGCAGTATGTCTTTTGCTTGCCGTTACCCATGGTCCATGATTCTTCTGGCTTTACAATGTTATTTTTCCCTTTGGGAAAAATATAACATCTCCTGCCTGTTTTGCAAATTATTTTTATGAACATTTTATATTAAACTAGCAGAATTAAAAAACAAAATGGTCTCTTAATATTAAGTATCTTTGTCTATATAAGAGAGTCATCATGCTGTTGGGAATGTTCCTTTTCAATATTTCTTCAATTAAACAGCTTCCTAAAAATCAAGGTGCATCACACATTGTTTTCTTCATGGAATATGACAGTGATCATTTAAGCTTGTTGGCAATCATAGTGAGATTGTAGAAGATTAATTTAGAAAGTGTTTATATTTGTTAGTATCCAATTTTTGATGTCATCTTCTTATTATTTATTTTTGAATAAATTTTATTTCTTATCCATGTATCTATCCCCTTGTTCAAATTCCTTTTCCCCTCCTGCACCTCCTAGTCCTGCTCTCTTCTCCCCTCTCCTTTTCTCTTCCCCAGCAATGGCAGGAAAACCCAAGGTCCCAAGTTCCCAAGGTAGCTTAGTTTAGCATCCAATTCAGGCAAGTCCAATTTCTTCAAACTAATATCAAGACTGGATTAGATGTGCCTCTAGAGGGAATGGGCTCCAAGGTTCCAGGAAAAATATGGTAGAAATTAATACACTTGTTTATAACAGGAGATTACAAAAGATAAGTTGAATTATTAATTATTTAATTTGAAAATTTTCTGGAGCTGAAAGTTGTCCAATTCAAGATTGAAAATATCTTCTACATATTATTCACCACCCATTAAACATATCTGCAACAAAAGAATAAACAATATTTAAATCAGGAATAAAAATATAAGAGTATGCTCCTTTAAAATTATTCTTACTTTTTAGGTATAATGTAATTACATAATTTCTCCATTCTCTTTTTTTTGATCAGCCCCTGTCATAGACCCATCTATACTCATTTTTATTGGCTATCATTACATACATTTATTTATATGTGTATGCACACATATATGAATATCATTTATTTTTAAATGAAAAAGTATAACCAGCGAATTCTGTATAATATTGCTTACATATCTGTTTTTAGGATTGACCACTTGATATTGAATTAGCAATGGGTATACAATTCCACTAAAATCAGGAACTAGACAAGGCTGTCCCCTCTCCCCTTATCTATTCAACATAGTTTTCAAAGTTTTAGCTAAAGCAATAAGAGAATGAAAGGAGATTAAAGGGATACAAATTGGAAAAGAAGAAGTGAAACTATCTCTATTTGTAGATGACATGATTGTATACATAAGTAATCCATAAAATTCTACCAGGGAACTTCTACATCTGATAAACATGTTCAGCAATGTAGTAGGATACAAGATTAACTCAAAGGAATCAGTAGCCCTTCTATACACTAAAGATAAAAGGGGTAAAAAAGAAATAAGAGAAACATCATCCTTTATATTAATTGCAAATAGCATTAAATACCTCGAGGTAACTTTAACCAAAGAAACATCAGATCTTTTGCAAAAATTTTAAAACTCTGGGAGGGTTGTGGTCCATGTAAAAGCAGAGTAGCCATCTTGAGATTATTCTTGAGATAATATAAAGCTATTATTATACAAAATAGAGGGCATGTAGTTCCTTCTGTAGCACTGAGGTCTCATCTGCTTTACCCCATTTCACTCTAGCAAGGTTATTTTTGTTGTGTTTAGATTTTGTTTAGATTGTTATCTTTGAGATTGTTTATAGGTGTAGCTTCTAACAATCTTTCCTTTCTTTTAGAGTTTATTTATTTAATCTCTACTCTTATATCATATACACTTTAATCCAGTCTTGATATTAGGTTGAGGACTATTTTAACATTTTCATTTTCTTCATATATATATATATACATATATATACATATACATATATAAACACTTTGATGATTTTACATCATGCACCCCATCAAACTCAGTTATCAGTCCTGTCAGATTTTCATATCCTTTGTTATCTCCCCATTTACAAAACACCCATTTATGCTGCTCATTTACTTACTGGAACATAATTGAACTCCCTGTAGCCAGATGCTTAAAGAAAACTAGTCTTTCCTCACCCACACCTCTGACAGAGGTCATTAATGCAGAAGAAGTGAGGTATTGTGTCGTTTAGCTATGTTCTAGCCTTGAGTCCTTTTGTCCAATGATATCTTTTTATTTTTATTTTATTATTTTATGTCTACTAATGAGTGAGTACATCTCCTGCTTATCTTTCTGGGTTTGTGATACCTCACTTAAGAGATAGTCTCTAAATCCATCCACTTGCCTGCAAATTTTAGGATATCATTTTCTCTTACTGCTGAGTGGTACTCCATTGTGTAGATGTACCACAGTTTGTTAATCCATTCTTCAGTTGAGGAGTAGCTATGTTGTTTCTACATTCTTTCTATTAAAAATAATGCTGCTATGAACATAGTTGAGCTAATGACCTTGGAGTGTGAATGTGCATCTTAAAAGTATATGCCCAGTAGTAATATTTCTGGATCGTTGGGGAGAACAATTCCCAGTTTTCTGAAAATAAGGAATACTGCATTCCAAAGTGGCTGAACAAGCTTACACTCCCACCAACAATGGAGGAGTGTTCCCCTTGCTCCACAACTTCTCTAGCATAGGTTGTCACTTGTGTCTTATTTTTAGTCATTCTGACAAGTGTAAGGTGGTATCTCAAAGTTGTTTTGATTTGCATTTCTCTGATGGCTAAAGATGTTGAGCACTTTTTCATATGCCTTTCATCCATTTTTAATTCTGCTGAGAAATTCCTTTTCTGTTCTGAGCTCCATTTTTTAATTGGGTTATTCAAGGATTTGGCTCTAGTTTCTTGAGTTCTCTCTCTATATATAGAGAAATTAATCCTCTGTAGCTTGTAGGGTTGGTAGAATCCTTTTCCTGTTTTGTAGGTTGTTGTTTTATCTTATTGACTGTGTCCTTGGCCTTACAGAAGCTTCTCAGTTTCAGGAGGTCCCATTCCTTAATTGTTGTTCTTAGTCTCTGCACTACCGGTGTTATGTTTAGTAAGTGGTCACCAGTGCCAATGTGTTAGAGGGTATTTCTCACTTTCTTTTCTATCAAGTTCAGTGTAGCTGGGTTTATGTTGAGGTCTTTGATCCACTTCATTTTAAGTTTTGTGCAAGGAAATAGGTTTGGATCTATTTTCATTTATCTATACAGTACCATCCAGTTATGTCAACACCATTTTTTGAAGTTACTATCTTTCTTCCATTGAGTATTTTTAGCCTTTTGTCAAAAATTAAGTTGTCATAAGTGTGTGGGTTAATGTCTGGGTCTTCAATTTTATTTCATTGCTCCACAAGTCTGTTTTTATGCCAGTACCAAGCTATTTTTATAATTGAGGCTCTATAGTATAATTTGAAGTCAGGGATGGTGATGCCTTCTAAGGTTCTTTGGTTATGCAAAATAGTTTTGGCAATCCTGGCTTTCCTATTATTACAAAAAAATGAGTATTATTCTTTCAAGTTGTGTAACAAATTTGTGTTGGGATTTTGATGGAAAAGGCATTGAATCTGTAGATTGCTTTTGGTAAGATTGCTATTTTCACTATGTTGATTCTACCTATCCAGGAACATGGAGTTCTTTCCATTTTTTGTAACTTCTTCCATATTTTGCTTCAGAGATTTAAAATTTTTGTCAAACAGGTCTGATAATTCTTTGGTTATAGTGTATAAGAGGGCTACTGATTTCTTTGAGTTAATCTTATATACTGCTAAATTGCTGAAAGTTTTTTATCATCGGTAACAGTTCCCTGGTAGATTTTTGTGGGTCACTTATGTATACAATCATGTCATCTACAATAGAGATAATTTGACCTTTTCCTTTCCAATTTGTATCACCGTAATCTCCTTTCATTCTCTTATTGTTTTAACTAAATCTTTGAGAACTATGGTGAATAATAGATAAGAGGAGAGGGGACAGCCTTGTCTAGTTCCTGATTTTAGTGGGATTGCTTTGAGTTTTTCTCCATTTAGTTTGATGTTGGCTATTGGCTTTTTGTAAATTGCCTTTATTATATTTATGTATTTTCCTTGCATCTCTATTCTCTCCAGGACTTTTATCATGGAGTGTTGGATTGTGTCAAAGGCTTTTTCAGCATCTAAGGAAATGATAATGTTTTTTTTTCCTTTAATTTCTTGATATGATGGATGACATTTAAGGTTTTCGTTATGTTGAACCATCCCTTTATTTCTGGAATGAAGCCTTCTTGAGCATGGTGAATAACTTTTTTTTATGTGGTTGGATTTGTTTGCCATAATTTTGTTGAGAATTTTTGCATCAATGTTCATGAGGGAAATTGGTGTGTAATTCTCTTTGTTGCATCTTTGAGTGGCTTGAGTATTGAGGTTATTGTGGCCTCATAAGAGTTTGGCAATATTCCTTCTGTTTCTACCCTATGGAACATTTTGAGGAGTATTGGTATTAACTGTTCTTTGAAAGGAGATACAATGTCGAAGAAAACTGTCTGATCTTCTGGCTCTTTCAACTTTGATCATCAATTCCACTTCTACAGTACTCCCTGAGTCTTAGTTGTATTCTACATGTATCTTTTAGGACTGTATCTAAAGAATACTGAAACTAGGAGAAATAGTTTTCCCCTGGGAATAGTACACCAATTGCTTATTCAATATTAAGTGGACTATCCTAAAAACAGATATGTAAGCAATATTATATAGAATTAGCTAATTAAACTTATGCATTTAAAAATAGATATGATATTCATATATGTGTGCATACACATATAAATAAATGTATGTAATCTTAACCAATAAAAATGAGTATAGAGGGGTCTGTGGCAGGGGTTGATTAAAGAAAAGAGAAGGGAGAAATTATGTAATTATATTATACCTAAAAAGTAAAAATAATATTAAGGGAGCATACTTTTATATTTTAGTTTTTATTCCTGCAATAAATATTGCTTATTCTTTTTTTGCAGATGTCTTCAATGGCTGGTGAAATCTTTATGTTGCTGAGTAGATCCATTGACAGCAGTCTCAATGAGCTTTGTTTAGTGTGACACAGTTGCAAAATGAATTCTTATTACAATTATTTTCTTCATTGAATATAGTATCAACATTTTCTTCTTTAATATAGACATTTTATTTTTCTCAACAATTTCAGGTCACTTGTCATATATTTTTGGGTTTGAGCCTAGCCTTTAATGGCTGAGCCATCTCTCCAGCCCATCACTTGTCATGTTAAAGACAGTGAATAGTAACTAAAATATTTGAGAACCAATCTTCTAAAAGTATTGCCTCTTTATAGTTCAATGGCGTTTCAATTAGAACACACATCATGTCCATAGACATTTTGCTCAGTAACTAAAATATTTGAGAACCAATCTTCTAAAAGTATTGCCTCTTTATAGTTCAATGGCGTTTCAATTAGAACACACATCATGTCCATAGACATTTTGCTCAGAATTCTCATAGGGTGTTGTGAATTTATGTAGACTACTTCCTAGCATCTAATGGGTAAATGTTTGGTTTCTTGAGACAACCAGACATCATTTTTCTGCCTTTTTCTTTTTATGTCAAATTTTCCATGCCTTAATTATATTCCATCAGGTCTCTGTTAGCTAATCTAATTATCTGACTCAAGCTGAGGCATTAAGCGATAATAATGGCTTAAAGTATTATGCTTCTCAGCTAATATTTACCTTTTAATAAACCACCTAATATTTTAACTCAAAATAGTGAGAATATTGGATTTTAGTAATGACCAATAGGGAAAATATAGAAACACAATTGCAGCTGAGTTTTATCACAGAAATACTCCTATAAAAGTACATTGCTACAAAAAAAAAAAAAAAAAAGGAAAATGATGACCAGAGACAGAATGCCACTGTCCTTTGATCAAAATATTTAGTATCAAATCAAATGATGGGTATCTATTCCTCTAATTCTCAGTTCAGAGTCATTTAACTTCACCACATTGGAAGCAGAAAGCTTTTTTGGTAAAAACTTTATATCAAAAAGCATGTACTCTACAAACTTGATAATTATAATAATTTTAGCACATTTTGCCATCATTTCTACTGTCTAAATCTAGAATAATTCTAAAACCATGACTGAATGTTTCTAAAAATGAAATTATCATTTACTAAACATATTTCTCATGTTCCCTCAATGTGGAGTAAAATGTAAAAATAATTTAAATATAATTTCAGAAAGAAAATTAAAGTAACTTGAATTTTAGCATATAATTTTATGAATAGATGTCCTCTTATTTTAAATAATTGTATATACCCTGTGGAGTTTTGGCTTACTCTGAGAAGTCTTGTGTTATTTGAACTTACCAAAGTTTAATTTTTGTGTATGAATAAACCAGAAATGTTAAAGCTGATTATATGCTCTTAATTTCTTAATCTTTTTTATAGGAATGTGTGTTTTCTAATAAAATAGTTTCATTATTTCAAAAAAGAAAAAAAAAAAACCTCTTCTTTTAAGAACATGTTACAGTTAGATGAATGTTTTGTTTTAATTAATTACTTTTTTGTAACAGAATATTCACAGTGTATCCCAAGCTAACCTGAAACATGCTAAAGTATATTAGGATGACTTTGAACACAGAGATATCTAATTGCATCTTGAATGCTGAGATTAAATTTTTTCCAGTTTTCTTTTTTTCTTCTTCTTCTTATTATTATTATGAACAAGAGATTAAATTTTTAAACCATTATGCTCAAATATTTTTGATTGTCATACATAACGCTACATTTTACATTGTATCTTTCCTGAGAAGTTTTTACCTTATTCATAAGACATTATGAGATTGAAATAAATTAGTTTGTGGATATAAGTAAACACCTTAATAATAATAGAAATGGCTACATGTGACTAATAAACTTGCTTTAATTACTAGCTCTAATATTAATCTACCTATGCAATTGTAAATAATGATGAATGTGTCATTTTAACTTTAAACATTACCTATGACATCTCATGACTCAAATTATATAAGAGCTTTTTATAAAGCACTTGCCCAATAGATGATTGAACCCTAGAAAGTGTCACAGAAATGGTTATTTTAATTATTCTTTGCTTTTTACTATTTCAAATTTGAACCTATAAAATTTTAGAAAATAATTTTCATTCTTTTTATTTTGTTTGTGATTTGTTGGAGTATTAGTGAAGGAAAATGGTAAGTATAGTTAATAGATACAGAGGTCTGTCTGTTCATGGTTCTGTAACAACTACATCAAAATTTAGTGGCATAAAACGATAGAAATTTTCATTATTTTACATATTGTTACATATCAAGAATTTTGACAGGATGTGGTTATTTTTTATATTATTACATACCAAGAAATTTTACACTATGTAAGTATCTTAATATTTTATGTAGTTTTGAAAAACTTTTTTGCTCAATGGGAGCCCTCCACTGAACTACCAAATAAGTGTACCCAAGTTTATGCTTTCTTATATATACCTGGCCTTAGCTTGACTTGTTTCTTGCCATCCATTTCATCATAAATTATTCCATTTAACTTTTACCTCTGAGCTTTTATTTTCCCTATTTCTGTATATCTTTTTTTCTTCTTATTCTATGTCTATGTGGCAATGTGGCTGGTCCTTAGCATCTCTCTCTCTGTCTCTCTGTCTCTGTCTCTCTCTCTGTCTCTCTGTTTCTCTCTCTCTGTCTCTCTCTCTGTCTCTCTTTCAACTCTTGATTTTATCTTCTCAGATTTCTCCTTCTATTTATTCTCTCTGTCTGACAACCCCATCTATTCCTTCTCTTTATTCACTATTGGCCATTCAGCTCTTTTTATTAGAACAGTCAGATATTTTAAACAGGCAAAATAGCATATTTTCACTGAGTTAAACAAATGCAACATAAAAGAATGAAATGCAACACATCTTTCTATCATTAACAAATGTTCTACAACATAAAAAAATGTAACACATCTTTAACTAATATTCCACATTTTCATTTTATCTAAATAAAAAATCGAATGTTTTAACTTTAATATAGTGAACTACATTTACTAAAAGTCATCAAGTAATGATTACTTTTATAATGTTCAGTCCATTTGTACTTAGCAAATTCAGAGAAAATACTCTATTATCTATCTCACTTTAGTAATTTCAAGGTTTTTTACCTAATTTCCTATCTATCATAACTAAGAAAAACTGAAACTGTTATTATTTAATCTTTAATTCCATCAAAGACTTTAGAAGAAATTAGTATTATCTAATAACAAAGACACCTGGCTATGTGGATATTCACCCATTATTCTTCTGCAACATTGGGCCATCAGTCTTTATCCTGTACTCCTAGAGTGTCTGGCAGATTCTTCTATGAAGCAAGAATTTTGAAGGATTATTCTACAATGTATTGGCAAAGTTTGTCAGTCATTTTTTTCTGTATCCTATAGAATTTCTGGAAGATTCTTCCAGGAAGCATCAACCCAGAAGTACTATCCCACTTTGTTTTGGCAAAGTTCAGCCATCTCTTTCCTCAATTGGTTGTTTTTACTGTTTTGGGGTCCTGCCACTCAGCTTCCAAATAAGTCATATATGGAAGCTTATTCTTAAATTATAAATGCTTGTCCTTTGCTTGGCTCATTTCTCTCCAGCTTTTCTTAAGTTTAAATTATTTCATTTACCTTTTTCCTCTGGGATTTTTTCCTTTTCTTGTTTTTGTACTCTTACTGTCACTCTTACTCTGTGGGTGGCTGGGAGGCTGGCCCCTGGAGCCCTCCTCCTTCTCTGACTCATTCTTTCTTCTTTCTGCATATTTTTCCTTCTATGCATTCTCTATGCCTGCCTGAAAACCTGGCCTTTCTTTTACACTGCCTTATTTTTGACCATTCAGTTGTTTATTAGCCCATCAGTTGTTTTGGACAGGCAAAGTATTATAGCTTCACAGAGTTAAGGAAACACAATATAAACAAAAGTAACACATCTTAAAATAATATTCTCTAACACATTCTTGAGGATCCTGCATGCCCATTCTGTATAGCACATTGTCAACAGTGAAGGCAAAAGCAGTTTCTTGTCCAGAGGTTAGCCTTGCCACATTAAAGAAAACACCATATATAGTTTTTTCAATGCTCATCATATTTTTATAAAGTAAATTTATGCTACCAGGAGCAGATATGTCTTATTGCCACAAAAATTCTTAGGTTATTAAACATCTTAAATGCCATGTTCTATAGGTTTTTGAATGTTGCTGGGTCCTATTATTTCCCTTGGGGGAGAGGGTGAGAAGACACAGAGTCAATTACCCAAGGAGTCAATTGGAAAGCAGAGGACTAACTCATTTATTTATCAATGAGGGGAGAATTGTATATCCTCCTCCAGCAACCAGGCTGTTTTCAAATATGATGACAATGTACAGTTGTCCCTCATAGGCTGGGCATGATCAGGATATTTGATAGCACCTAGATGAGGAACATTCAACAATTTCTGTTGCTAGGCCCTCAGAGAGAATCCACATTGGCTCATAAGGAAGTACATAATGTGTATGCTTTGGCAGCTGCTTTGAGCCAATTTCCTTGGCCTATCTTAGTCTATTTGAAATGTTTGAAAAACATCTATTTGTCTAATATATACATGTTTATATTTATTATCACCTGATGCGATAATAAGCTTGATTATTATATGATATCTGCTTGCTTTCATTTCTCAATTATGCATCCCATTTTTAAATAAACTGCAAATATGTAGCCCAAACAAGTGTAGAAACACATATACAGTGTAACAAAATTAACATTATATATCAATATACCAAAATCCACATCATTACAGAATAACTAAGATTAATAGTTGTCTTCTTTATTCTATTTTATATATTTTTCTAAATGATAACATCCATAAACCCAAAAAATTGTCAATCCTCATACACTCCAACTCTTGGGAGAGTAGGAGTCTTTTTTTCTAGACTGCTTCTTCTTGTCTATATGTGAAGGCATTTTAGGAATACCTGAGAAAATTTAAGATAATGACCAAGTTCTGGGAATATCAGCAATAACCTTTGTTAATATATGTCACTTCTCAAGATTCAGGAGAGCTCCCTTGATCAAATCTGATCTATATTTAACAGTAGCAAATCCACAGTCTCTTGTTTCTTATGAGAACAAAAGAACCTTTTCTCCAAAACAGTTTTTATTTCCGTTTGACAGAACATTATTTTTTTAACTTTTATTTCAAAGTTAAGGTATACCCAAAGTATCTATGTTGGTGGAGACAATAGGTTTCCTAATTTTTAATTGAGGAGTTGTCGATGTGAGTAGTGGCAAGGGCTTGTTCCTTTTTCTCTCTAATTTTTCAGAATTTACCTTGATGTTTGGTTTTAGATTTTTATTTTTAAGACCAAATAGGATTTCCATTACACCACTTACCTACTTACTACATTGATAGGCTGGGAGAGTATCTACAAGAGTTACTCTTGATAACTCTCAAGGTCCTATTATAATTTTCTCAAATGTTAACATCACTTAGTTACAAAATCCCTGTGATGATTCAAACCGTTATCAATTCTGACCTTCAAGATTCATGTGATGGTTCAGGGCTCAAAAAGTCAGTGTCTTAAGAAACAGAAATGGAAAGTATGTTTCTTAAACTAGAAAAATGCTATTTAATTTATTTTGAAATTATTTAATTAATTTAAGCAATGATGAGAATCTGTCACACTCATAGGGGATAGGGTCTTTATTTTCACTTCGAAATGTGGCTTCTTTCAAAAAATTTTCAAAGTTGTCAATAATATGTTAGCATTAGCAAATAATTTTTTAAAAAATAACATTAATACCAGATTTATGTTAGATGAAACAATATCTGAATATTACTATTTGTGGAAATGCTTACATATGCAATATGGCTATGTACCCCTTTGATGCTTTAAATATATCATTTCCTTTTGCTTTCATTTGTTGTAAAGTTTGGATTATTCACTTGTTATGTTTATGATATGATGTTTTAATTACCAGAGTGTATCTTGAGATATATTCATAATTTTTTTTCTCTCTGTTTTTTCTCCCCTCTCCTCTCCCCTCCAGCCCACTCTTTCTTCTTTGGTTTCTTATTTCCCCCCCCGATCCCTCTTTTCCTCTGGTCCACTCCTCTCATGTCTCCTTCTCTGCTGCCTCTCTTTTTCTTTTATTTTCCTCCTCTCCCCACTTTTTCTTTACTCGGCCTCCCATCACTTCTCTGGTCTCTTCTTTCCTCTTCTTCCCCATTCTTTCTGTTTGTTTCTCTCATTACATTTTCATAATACTTAAAGAATTCATTGTTTGTTATTTTGTTTTGAGACAGGGTTTCTCTGTTTAAGAGTCCCCTGAAAATAAACTTACAGGCAGCTGTGAGTCATCAAGTCTGTGCTAGAAATTGCACTTGGGTCCACTAATAGAAAGATCAGTGTTTTTAACTGCTGACCCAACTTTCCAGCCTCTAAACTTTTCTTTTAACAATAACCATCACAAAATTATATTCTGTCCCTTTCTCAACTGCAAAGCTTTGGCAGCATGTAAAACTTTGATGATATTCATTCCATTATCTTTTGGTACAAGACAGATTTTTAATCATCTGAAATAATAAAATGTCTTTTCCTGTTTGGTATATTTATAATGCAAATTGTTAAATATTTGTAAAAATAATAGAGTGAGAAAATAGTGACAATATTACTACAGCTATTTTCAAAACATGTACTTCTGATATTTTAGACAAGTTTTATTAAATATGTATCACCACATATTTCTGTGCATTTCTTTTTTTGTTTTCTTTCAAATGTAGTCACTTCTGTCTGATAAGATTTGTATGTTTAAAGGCCACAAAAATTGGGTCATTAGATCTTATCATTTCACTTAAGAAGTCTATTAATTTGTTCTGAACTTTGTTACTTGGGAAAAATGTCTATTAAAATCTTTGACAAGTAACTCTAACAACATAAAAAGGTATGTCATTTAGGACATGTAAAAATAAGAATAGTTTCTTTATGAGATGACTAATGAACAGTAAATTTTCAAAAATATTCTGATAGGACTTTATTGAAATATTTCCTTGTGACACAGTATGGAATTTTAAAAATCCCTACATATAATTATAAAAGAAAAATTATATAGCAGGAAAAATTGTCACGTGCCACCTCGTCAGCAAGGAACACACAACACTGGATCCTTCTCTTTGCAGTTTATTCGGGCCTTCAATTATCTTCTTGTCTCTCACTCACTCACTCTCACTCTCACTCTCAGACATAAGACAAATGACTCACTCTCTCACTCTTAGACAAACGACGAAAGACCCCGGGGGGAAGTCTGCTCGTGGCTAAATACCCTCTGGGCTTCCAATCCCGGAAAGCCACGTGGACATTGCCCATAGGTCTCGAGGCGCCGGAAGCAAGCCACCATCCTCGCCTACAGCCAATAAGGAGTTGTTTACTCCCGAGAGCACTCACCATCAAGAAAGGTGGAAGGCGGAAACCAGCGCCACCTTTAGAGCGTGGTACAACACAGCTCCCTACAAAAAATAATTATTTAAATGCCCTATCTACCTCTGTGACAGAACAAAGATTTCTGCTATATCACTTAATGAGTTATCCATGCTGGTTGTGATGATGAAGAACTAATTAAATAGCAGAATCTCCAGGGAAGTGTGATTCTCACATGAAACTATTGCATTAGTAATGATGATAAATATTACTACAGTAGAGAGACTGTATTAGAAATGAATAGGCTAGGTCTCCAACCATTAGTGAAGGGGTTGCCTAGACAAGAATTACCCTATAATCAAATGAATAGCTACCCCAAGTGCCATCACAGAACTTACATCCAACAATTAATAGAGGTGGAGGCAGGGATACATGGCTGAGCACTGGGATGAGCTCCTGGTCCAACTAAGGGCAGGGAGGAGAGTCTATCTAAGCAAGGAGATAGGGATTATTAGGAAAATTCTCACAGTGATGGCTGGCGGGAGCTCTGGAGAGCTCACTGAATCAAGAACAGCGACCTGGGAAACATCTAGAAAAGGAACCAAGCCCTCACAGGATAGATAACTGTCCACTGACATGGGCAATATGTGGAGCCTCAAGGGGAGGGTTCAGACTGTGTTTCTGTGCATGGACAAGCACTTTGGGGCCCTTTCCCTCCAGAGGAACACCTAACCCAGTCTTGATACTAGGATGAGGAATGTGGACTTGCCTGGAGTGTATGCTGAGCTAATCCACCTTGGGACTTCTTGCCCTTTTGGAAGAGAGGGATGTGGGAATGGGAAGACGGGAGGCTGAAGGCTGACCAGAAGGGGTTAGGAGGGTGAAGGGACTTGGAACAAGGGGATACATAGATAAAAAATTTTATTCTGTAAAAATAAATAAATAAATAGAAAGAAAAAATTAAAAGGGCAAAAAGGAGAAATTAATAGGCAACTATAAAATAGCAGGTAAGTTGAGTTATTCATTAAACAAGATTCCAGTAAGTGTCCACTTAGGTACCAAACAACAGAATCCTTCAAATACAAACTTGTTTTTCAAAACATTCCTAATTATAAAAAGAAGGATCTAATTAACTCAAATTGACAAGTCACAGCTTTGTCTGGTTTATTCTCTTTCCTATTTTGAGACATAACATGAAGACATTTTGAGATTTGTAACATGAAGAAGGAATGAATTAACCATTCATTAAAAACATGTCTGACTTGATATTTCCTTTGGTTATTCATGGTTCATAAAATAAAGCAATATTTATAGTTTTAAATGACCCGTAACTTTCTCATTCTTACCACCTCAAAAAAATTGCACTTTTTCAAATTGAATGTGTCTTACTAACTTATGTTCTTATATTCATATTTTATAACTCTTGTCTCTATTAACATATTTAAACATTTACTTTAGAATATATTTAATATAAATAGCATCAAGTTGCTATGTTGGGGCCATGTGATTTATATGTTAACATTTTCATATTTTTATAATTATTAAAATTATAAATATAATTTTATTGAAACTGTGGGACAATAATTTTTTTATTTTGTATTTATCAAGAAAAACAGTAAATTGAATTTAAAATGCTTATAAGTTAACAATAACTATAAAGAAAATATAAATCATAAGCATGACTTATCAAGGGTGATAATGCAAATAATTTATTAGGTGACACTGCTACAAATTAGTATATATTTCTTTTTATTTTCATATTTAGATTGCTTCCAAATCATATCTATCTTATAAGTCTGCTTAGTATATTCAAAAATATTTTTATATTCATTAAATTAAATTTTTAAAAATTTTACTTGGTTTTGTTTTGGGCATCTCATCTAAGACTACCATTCAAGCATAGTTTACAGCCCGTTGAAAACTTTCATTTCTCCTGGCTGAGACCACATCCAGGCATTCAGGGTCTGGGTCCAGAGCACAGGGTTTTTGAAAGCAAACCCATATCCTGGCATCTCTCTTGATAGCTGCAGGGCAGCTTTATAGAAGCAAGCATTTTTAACAGAAGCTAAGAGCTTTTAGCTATAGAGAGTTCTCTACAAATAGGGTATAATAAGTTATAGGACACAATGACCTTGGGTTGCCAGATAGAGTTGGATAATTTTTCATGTGATTCTCCATGAAGAAGATGAAATTTTAGCTAATTCTGAAATGGTTTCAGTAAGAAAGTGAATTGGCCTCAGTAAGTTCTGCTATGGAAGATAGTTTCTCTCTACAGGAACTATGTCTGTTATTATGACATATGGTTCTCTACAAGGAGATTTTTATGTTATTTTGAGGCTGCTTTTAATATTTTTTTCACTTTAGGATACTTATACTTTGTGTGGAGTGGGAATTTAGATTTCACACCGTGGTAAATGAATGACTATATACATACCTTTCACATGTGCAAAACAAGTTTATTGTAAACTATCTTAGGCCATTGAAAAGAATGATTTTAATTATTATTTTAATGATGAATCAGTTTCTCAGATTAGAACTCACTTTTTCTCTCAACGAGACAATACTGTACCTTCTGTATTCACATGAGAATTAAACTACTTGGTCCTAGGAATTCTGTCCCATAATAACTAACAGTCACGACTTTCAGCGTATAGCTTCTGGTCTTCCTTTATCATTTTATAAACAGTTTTATCTTTATCTGTTGCTTCCTATCATCATTTTAATTTGTTATTCTCTCCAAGATATCACATGCTTTCAGTTGACTGTAATAGAGACGTTAGAATTAGGTAGTCATGTTCTATGTATGTATCTGGAAGCCCACGGTTTTAAATCCTATATTCCCAAAGGTATATGTCATTTTTAGTGTTTATGTTGGTGACTTTTAAGATTGGAAAATATTTAAACTTAATTCAATGTCTTCTTAAAATGTAAGTAATTGCAATGTACAAGTAGAGCAGAAACTTTATTTTAAAGAATATTGAATGTAATTTTGTATGTTAGTTATCTACCTAATAATTGTAGAAGATATGTAGAGTTCTTGAATTTTTTTTAGTCAGCAAAAACACTATTATGTTTCAGTGCATAACAGATAGAATAGAAAGTGAAAAGAGGCTATTAGACCACCAACACCAAAGGCTGACAAAAAGAACCTGGTCAAGCTACTCAGCTGAAAAAGGATGGCTGAGAAAATAAAGATGACAACTAGGAAATAAAATTTAAAAAACAGACAAAGAGTCAAGAGCCCAGATAGAAAAGTCAGGAGATCATACAAAGAAGCAAAAGCCAAAGTATTCCTAGGCTTTTAAACCTAACTCAGATAACCCCCACAAATAATTCTTCCCATATTTCTTAACTGCCATGGACTAGTGAATTTACTTTTAATTGTTTTTTTTCCTACCTTTGAATTAGAATATTATTGACTATTTTTTCTCAAGTCAATGTTAGGAATGCTGGGGGTAGAAAACCTGTGTGTATACTTTTACATGTTTGAGTAGAGGCTCATGAATCTCAGAAACATTTAATTCAGGGAATTTAAAAAATATTTTAAGTTGGATGTGATGCTATCATGGTGATAAATCATAGGGCAACTAAATGCGTATCTGTGTTTTGAGTTTGGAAGACTGAGGGCACTAATAATAGTCTACTTTTCTACTAAATGTGCTTTTCCTATGAATGTTAGCAAATATTCTGCATGTGCCAAAATAAAACTGTTTATTATATTCAATTATATGGGAGATATAATAAAATTTATTAATCAAATCAAATTGAGATAAACAAAGTGAAGCAATGAGGGGATTTGAATCGTGCTTATGAAATATTTAAATATGAGTTCAAAAAACACAGGAATTCTAACTTGAGATGTGTTACATGTATAGATTTATAACAGAAGGGAAAACATGACAGAGAACAAAATATTCTTTTATAAGTTGAGAGTTACCTGTGCTTACAGTCAAGAAAAATAAAAACTTTTCTTGCAGAACTCTGAGGATATAGTTATTCTATGAACTGAAATGAGTATTTTTGTTGTTGCACTATTTTGAGACAAAGGCAAGTATAACATTGCCATTGTTACTGTAGAGCAGAGATTGTTTAGTTACTAAAATATACCTTATTAAATAAGAAAACAATCAAGAAACAGAAAAAAAGTTATAGTTTGAACAATGGTAATGAAAATGAGGGTTTTAGCATTTGGACCCTTTGCTTCTGACAATTATATAATGCAGGAAAGGTGGTCATCTTTGTGTAGTACATTTCTGAAATTCTGGCTGTCACTCCTTCCTGTCTTCCAACTGTACTAAGTATTGTGGCATGTTAAACTATACAGGAACTGCAAGGTTGTCTGAAGGTAGGAATTCATTGATGTAGCTTTCCTTAAATATTGTCCATGCTAAGAATGGGACTATTTAGTCAGTGGACTGATTTTGAGTTGCTTATGGTTTTGTTAGTAACACATTCCCAAGTAAGTGTCTCTAATAAACTTACTGATTCAGAAAACTGATCTAGAATGTAATATTTTATACGGTCTGTTTTTGTTCTATCTTGAGGGAATAGATATTTCTTTCTATTTCCATCATCAAACTTCAAACAGATCTATTGTAGTGAATTTTAACTTATATTCTCTGGATGATATGATAAAAGTTATCCTGCTGATGCTTGAATTACACACTATGATATTGTACATAGCAAACCTAGCCATGCAATACCATATTTGTCACTTTTAAGACAATAAAGTTGTCATAAATTGTTACACAGTAACAGAAAACTGTTTTTCTTTTTCTGTTATGATTCAGTATAGAGGAAATGAATAAAGGAGAAGCAACATAACTTTACCTGGCAAGGAGTTCAAGCTTTAGTCTATTTTGCCTATGAGGACATTGAGATCTTATGACAGAATTCTCAAAAATGCACTTTGAGTTGCATTGATCTTTTATGAAGGTGATAGCAATGAAGTTATGGATCTATTGATCTATTCATCACAGTCATTGATTCTATTCATTTTTTTCCTTTTTTTGCATTTAGAAAGTAGTCAAAATCTTCCTGCTATAAACTCAATAGCAGTCTTTTACCTTTTCCTGGAGAGGAATCTCAGACAGAAACAGTAACTGAAGAAAGCAAATGTCTTAATCATGCTATTGCTTAATGACAAGCATTCCAGAATATGTAATCAAGCCTGTATTTATTTTTCAGTGTTTATCTTCTCAATGCTGCTACTTTCATTTGAGCAATTTATAGTATAGACTGGACATAATATTCCATTAGTTCATTGCATACTGACTAAACTTGGCTCCTTGCAAAGGTAATAAGTAAGAAAACCACTCTTGTATACTTTGCAATTCTGAAATTTAACACTCACAGTTTTTTAGTTTTCAGGCTAATTACCTCACCATGCAAGTTATGTTTGTCCCTTGGCCTTTTACCCTCCATGAACATGTCAACTTAATTAGCAGAGAAAGTAACATGACTGCTTAACTGATTATTGAACTTTGGCTTCTGAAAGAGGACATTACAGCTTATAATGTTTCTTACCAAGTGAGAATGCTAACAAAGAGTGTAAAGGGCTAACAAATGGCATTCTGATATGCTAAACAGTACTTTTGTTAGAAAAAATAAATATAAATCATGACTTCTGACAGATTTTTTATTTTATTTTTGAATTTTATTTACATTTAAAATGAGCATTTCTTTAACATTTGTCTTAAAACCATGAATTTTTTTCAAAGAATCTTAGAGGAATATATTAAAAAATTAGGGGGTCCAGAAAAGATCACATCTATCTTTTGCATGACCAACAACATGGCTATTTCAGATGATTTATTTTTATATTATCTTATAAAATATAACATTTCTATAATCAGTCATCTGAAATTATCATTAGTGATTATCAGATAAAAATAACAGCTGATAGGATAAAACATCCCAGTTTTACACATCCATACTTGAGAGTTTTAAAATTAGTACTTGAAAAAAGTGAAGTTTATTCCTTTGGAAGGACATACTAGAAAAAAAGTTATACTTGTTGAAAGAAATGCTTTATTATACAGTGTAAATAGATAACTGATACAGCCAGCACCAAGCCAATCCCACAGCGGATTTGAAAGGAATGTAATTCATGGACTCTGCTTCCATAAAGTATATTATCACCTTCAAGTATTCCTAGATGATATGATACTTTCTGATTCAAAAATGCCTGAAACATTTTATTTTACTCATAGGTGAAAATAAAAATGCCTCTGTTAATTTGAATAGGTATTTTCAACTATTCACACCTTTCTCTTTCCAGCACAACACAGAATTTCAAATTCAATATTAGAATATTTATTTTTACTATTTTATTAAAGAGAATGAAATATTTAATAGCAAATGTTCCAGTACATCCTTTCTTTGTTGGGATTAATATCTGCATCTTCATGTATTGCTTTTAACAAAATAACCACTTCATTGGTTTAAAAATCCACCCATCTTTTGTGTTAATATAAAATTAAACAACAAAGATCTACAAATTATTTAAATTTTACTGAAGGAAAAGTATAGTTTCTCTTCAGATGCAAAAATCTTTTGCCTTTTTCTAGACTAAACAACAACATAATAGAATGAAAGCTTATGGCCATCATTTGAAGCCTTGGGATTTTGGATTTGTTATTTTTATAAGACAGTCTTATTTGATACCCAGATGTTCTAAAATGTGTTATCATCTTATTTTGATTTTCAGAGTTCTGTAATTATAGGTGTGTGCTATTATACCTAGAAAAACTTGGTCTTAAGTCATTTGCAGAAGGGAATTTGTATGCTGGAAGCATATTAGCAGCTCATCCTACCCAAAATACAATCTTATTTGAAATGTAATGGCATTATTGATGATTCTTTATATTGTATTAAATATTTTATTCACTGAACATATAGTTTAACATTTTCTATTCATGGAATGAATATCATTCTATATTTAATATATTAAGATAATTTGCCAGCTCACAGCTTTTAAAGTAGTAATAAACTTTGCAAGCAATATTCTTCAACATGTGTTTGAAAGAAGATACTGTAATATTTGGACAAAAATTAACAAATTCTAAAATGAACTTTTACTAGGTTTCAGCAGGCATGAATGGATCTACATCATATCCAAAGTATACAATGAAGAATATAATTGATTTAACATATATCATCTCTAAATTTAAAAGAGAAATCTTATTTTAATGTCTACTTTTCTTTCTAGACTTCTGTGATTCACCTAAGTTGTCTCTTTTTTTATCCTATTATTTTTATTTATGCTCTCTTTTGTTCTGCTGGGCTTTTTTGCCAGATTTTAAAGATCATTAAGTTGAAAGGTGAGCTCTATTTCTGAGCAAATTGAATCTAGATGATCTGGATAATATCTAATAAATGAACACATCATTGTGATGAGATAGAACATTGACTATAAGTAATATCTACCTCTTTCCCTAGAATAAGAGAATATACTCTTTTGACCTTTATTTTTTATTGCTTTTTGAAAATCAATATCAAACATTATATAAAAAAGCAAAACATTCAGAATAGATAACAAAAAAAACCTACAGTAATAAAACTTCTCTTTTCTCTAAAATACATGAAACACAAAAAATAAAATCTAAAGTTTCTCAAGCCAGATTAGAGTCAGCTACTGATAAAGAAAGCACAGTAGGTCACAGCTAATGCCCACAGATGCACTATGGCCACCACAAATATCTGCTAAGCAATCCTTCTACAGATAAACCAGAAGTTTTGTTGTGTGTATGTGTGCATTTTAAATCACTTTATTAACCCATTATCTTTCAAGGAAATAAAGAATATTTTTGGTTAATACCCATCAATGGGTGACTACATCTCCTGTTTATCTTTCTGGGTTTGTGAGACCTTGCTCAGGAGGATATTCTCCAAATCCATCCATTTGCAGGAAAATTTTAGGATATAATTTTTTTCTTAATATTGAGTAGTACAACATTGTGTAACTGTACCACAGTTTGTTAATCCATTCCTCAGTCGAGAGGTATCTAGGTTGTTTTCAAGTTCTTGCTATTATGAATAATGCTGTCATGAATATACTTGAGCTAATGCTTTTGGGGTGTGAATGTGTATCTTTAGGGTACACACCTGATAGAGGTATTGCTGATGTGTATTTTTAGGGTAAATGCCCAATAGGGGTATTGTTGGATCTTTGGGGAGAGTGATTCTCAGTTTTCTGACAGATCTCATGTAAAGTGTTGGCTACATAAAGACAGAATGAAAAAATACTTTGGAATAAAAAAATTGGGCTTATATTTTTAAAAAGAAAATATTTTTAAGCCAAAGATTCAAGATACTTTGTTTTCACATATATATTACCTCTGTTATATAAGAGAAAGATAATGCCATAAGAATAATATCAAAATAACAATATGTAGTTATAAATTTAGAGAATAAAAGTCACAATGTGTTAGTATAATTCACAAAGACCAAATCCTGGCAGTTTTTCAAAATCACTGTTGGCATTTCTTTTTTTTTTTTGTGTGTGTGTGTGTGTGTGTTTTTTTTTTTTTTTTTTTTTAAACTTTATTTATTTATTTGCCTGGAACTGGAACTACAGACAGTTGTTAGCTGCCATGTGGGTGCTGGGAATCGAACCCGGGTCCTCTGGAAGAGCAGACGGTGCTCTTAACCACTGAGCCATCTCTCCAGCCCCCGTGTGTGTGTTTTATATATGTTTTTCTTTTTTTTCCTTCTTTATTTTGTATTTATCAAAAAAACAGTAAAAAGAATTTAAAAATGCCGAAGAGTTAATAACTATACAGAGGATAATAATCATAAGCATGGCTTATCAAGGGTGGAAATGCAAATAAGATTACTACACATATATTTTCTTTGTGTTCAGCTTTCCCTCTGAATTTTTTTTTCCATCCCTGTATATCCTTATTCAAGGTCTCTTCCCCCTCCCACCACATCTGATCATTTTTCTTCTCTGCAACTCCCCATCCCCT
>PVIH01023181.1:0-25422 GCA_004025045.1 Sigmodon hispidus
CACCTCACTGCTGCCCACTGCTCCCCACTGCACCTCACTGCTGCCCACTGTCATTCACTGCTGTTCACTGCTGTCTACTATTGTTAACCTCTCCTCACTGCTGTTCACTTCTGCTCACTGCTGTTCATTGCTGCCCACTCCTGATCACTACTGTTCACCTCTGCTCACTATTGCTCACTTCTGTTCACCTCTGCTCACTATTGCTCACTTCTGTTCACCTCTGCTCATTGCTCTTAGCTGTTCACTTGTGTCCACTGCTCTTCGCTGCTGTTCACCATTGCTCCCTGCTGCACTAATGCTGAAAACCCAGGGTTACAATAGCTGCAAATGACTAGTGTTAGGTTCCAAAGAAACCTGGGACAAATGACCATCTGTGGTGTCTGTTAGCATACCAAAGAGTGTGCTGAACTCCCATATTACAAGCACCTGTTACAGAGCCCACGCTGGCATGCTGGTGTTAGATTAAACCACATGAGTCTGTTTTATGGATAATAGGGATTTATTAAGATATAAACTGGGAAGATACACTCACAAATACAGAACAGAGTAATTCTCTGTCCTGTCTGGGAGCAGGTGCCTTGGCCATCAAGTCTCTGACCTTACCAAAGAAGGGGCTCCAGACTCTGTCTCTCATCTTATATCTGGTCACATACTCAGCTAAGGAAGTACTGCCTCTTTGGGTAGCCCAGGTTCAAGGGTGGAGCAAGTCCCACCACATCTTCTCTCTCCCCAACTCTAAAGCTTCTCCTTCCCTGCTATTCTGGCACTCTCTGTCTTCCTTTCTCTCTCCCCAGCCTCTTCCCACATCTAGTCTGTCGGCCATGTTCAGTTTCTCTCTCTGCTCTGGATTCTTCCAAATGTCTCTGGCTTTACTTTTTCCCACATCACAATAAAAATCACGCCCCAGCCACACTTAAAGTGCTTATGTCAGATTTTTTCACCAAGGTGGTTAAAACTCAGATCAATGTGCACTCATTCTGAGTGCCCAGAGCCCCAAAACACTGCCTTATAAAGCCTGGAGCAACAGCCCCTGGCTCTCAGGGCTTGGGTATGTGTGCATCCACCCACCAAGCATCAGCACCAAGGGCCCAGGGCTGCCAGCTTGAAAAGCTTCTCTTTGCCTGCTCATATTCACCATCTAGGAACCCCGAAGGTCCTCAGCAGCAGAATGGTGACAACAGGAGGGGACTGTGCTTTGGGTTCCATATTTCTTTTCCTCAGGAAAGGTAGACACACTTCTGGTCAGTGGTTTTGGGGACTCCGGTAAGTATGACTTTCATCCCTGTGCACCAACCAGCCTGAGGCTTCTGGAGAGCCCTGGTTGGAACTGAACGAGCATTCAATGCTGTGTTCTTGGGGATCCTCATCTGAGCACCACTCAACCTCTGTGGATGGACATATTAATGGCGCTGTATGCAGCCTCACACAGTGTTCCAGTTGACCTTGCTCTGTTCTCCTCTTGCTTATGTGTGCCCACTCCCATGGTTCACGGCTACTAGATTAGGCTAGTTAGAGGTTGTAACTCAGAAGGGCCTCATGTCTCCCTCTGTGAGCACATTTGTACTATGGATGGTGTTGCCAAATTAATTACAAAGATTCTTATTGAAGTATTGATGATTTGGACTTTGGTCTTTTCTTCCCCAGAGAAAAGCCAGTGAATTAATAATTAGGGTCTTGAGTCTCAGTGTGGGGTGGAAGCTTGAGGTTACACCCTCATGTGAAGAGACATCAGAAAGCAGAGAGGGTTCAGGCTGGGAGCAGAGCTGTAATTACCCTGCTGGCCCAATCCCTACAGCCCCACACCTGCCAGCAAAGCCCTCCCAGAAACACCATCACCTGGGGATCAAGTGTTCAAATACACAATTCTATAGAGGGTATTTCACACAACCAAAGGATAAAGTAAAACTTTCAAACGGACTGAGTGACCCTGTGTTCCGCATAGAGGACAAGAATGGGATTTGGCTTCCAGGGAGTTTTAATGTCAATAGATGAGCATCAAACATTTACATATTTTGGTATTTGAATATAATTTTCACTAAACTAAACATACAATTGTATATTTCCTAAGAGCTTCATTTTCTGTAGTCTAACAGCTAGAGCTATTCTATACTTTTTCCCGGATAAAATGTAGGCTACCCCTAGATGTGTTTAGTAGAAAATGCTTTCGGGATGGTCTGACGTAACTGCTGTCCCAGTCTTCCCTGCTCACTTCCCACGGTGAACAGGAAGATACCAAGGCGGATTTGTATATGAGAGCTGATTATGGCTTCTCCTCTGCACATAATAACCCAGAATTCCATCTTTTCCTCCCCCAAATCAAGCAATATTTTAATCAATGGTTACTTCAAAGTGCAAGTATTTCCAGGCAACATTTTTACTTAGATGTAACCAAGCACAATATTAAAAATGATGCATATCAATATTTTCTTGTGTGGTGAAGAGACATTCTTTAAAAATAAAGTTCTGATGCTGTCTTGACTTGGAGCTTATCCTGGGATACTCACAACCCTCCTTTCCAAAACTCATAACTCAGGTTTTGTATGGTCATGAGTATAAACAGAAATCTTAAATGTAGAAGTAATTGGGGGGGGGTGTAAGGGGGACATAACTGTTAGCTTGTAAGACCAGAAATGAGAAATTATAATTTTCTAAAGAGTGTAACTTTTTATTTTAACATCGCATGCACATGTGGGGTGTGTGGGTGTGTGTGTGTATAAGAGGGGGTTCTTTGTGATAGTGTATGGCTCTCCAGCAGGTAGAAATGATGCAGAGCCCTTGTACCTGTGTCCTCTGTGACTTCAGGGGCTGCCTCACTAGCCTCACTAGCAGGCAGAGGGAACTCCGTCTGCACTGAATGTCCCTGCAGGGAGGAACACAGCTCCGGACAAGAGTTCAGCCTTTGGCTCTGGGTTAACACCTGACTCTCGAGATCTGTAATGGTGATAATAGTCTGGGGAGCTGAAGAGCTTTGATGTGTCCAGGAGAGGGGTGGTGACCACTCAGAACTATAAAAGCAGGGATTCTGAGAATACATTCAAGCATCAGCAGCCCTGGGGTGAAGCCTGGTGATGGCAGGTTTTGTCCTTGTCCCAGGAAGAGAGAAACATAGCAGAGGCTGCAGGCAGAAACAGGGGTGGGAGTTTAGATGTTGCCCCATGAGCAGTGAGGGTCTGATGCTATGTCAGTTTCTATAGCTGTCCTATAGCTGGTCATGACAGAGACCTCAGTGATGAGCTGACACTTTGAGGAATAATCAGTGCACAGGGACTTCTACCTGGCGCTCCAGGAAAGCCTGGGGAGTTAAGGGCTCCTACTGAGGTCAGGACAATCCATATTGGGGTCAGGTTAAGAGAAGCAAATATTGAGGAAGTATATCTTGTTATCTCCCCCGCTTCCTGCACCAATTTGGTGACAGCTTAAAAGTAATGTGCTGACTATTATTTCAATGGTGGAACCATATTAGCTGGTAGCCAAGAGTCCAGCTAACGTGAAAAGACAATTCCCAGACCCATGTAGCACTGACTTGGGTATTTTATAAAGAAATAGGGCCAGGGAGCTAACTAATGGGTGAGTGCCTACTGTACAAGCACAGATATGAATTCTACCCCCAGAATCAATGTAAAAAAGCTGGGGGTGGTGGTGCATGCTTGTAAGCCCAAAGGCAAGAAAATAGAAACAGGTGGGTCTCTGGAGCTTGTTGGCCAGCTGCTAGATTACTTGGGGAACCCCGGGGCAGTGAGAAGCCTTGTGCCAATTAAAAAAAATAGGTGGGTAATATCTGAGGAAAGACACCCAAGGTTGTCCTCTGCTCTCCATACACACCTGTGTACACATATATGCATGTACCCGCATTTGCATGGCCACTGTATAAACACAAGCATGTATTATATACATGTCAGGTCCAAAGGGAACCCCAATTCCCCAAAGGCAGTGGATAATCCCAAAATGAATCTGCTCAGTTTAAACTGGTCAACAGGAAGAGCAGTGCTTTTTAGGAGCCTGTGAAAGGGTGTCTACCTGCCCAAGGTCTGGTCCCCTTGGCTATACCTGGGTTGCATACAGAAGCCCATGCCAGCCTCCAGACTCCTAGGTTTCCATTCTCATGGACATGTTTGCATTTCAAAGTCCACACTAGCATCCTGGCCCATCTCACCACCTTCTCTACCCTAAACTCCCAAGTGGGTCCAGTTAACAGGCTTTCCCTCCCCTAGGGCAGCCACTCTTTCTTCTCACAACCCACATGATCTTTCCACACCCCACTTCCCTGGCCTTGGTCATGGCCAGTCTGCCTCTTTCTGTGTTCTGGACTCTCCCAGGGGCATCTTTTATCTTCAATAAAAACCTTCTCCCACTCAAGAGTTTTTTTCACCATTTTAGTGCTGTCATAATTGTGCCCTTGCTTACAGCACATAAATAAATAGATTCTTCTGTTCAAATACTTAGAATTGAATTAACTTTATCTGCCCAAGGACTTGTGAGTGTACTGGAGGGGTCTCTGCCATGATGTTTTTGTTATTCTCAGGGATAGAATCAGCAATATTCTACAACTGTAGATACCTTTCAATTAACCTGAACACAGGGAGCTGGGTGCTCCTGGAGTGATGATAATGTGAGCTTTCTAGCAGTTTCTCCCACTGTGTTACAGAGAACTAAACTTTTTCCTGATGGCCCCTTATTCACAGGATTAGCCTTTCTTGTCATGCATGTTTGTGCCTTGGGCTGCTTGGGACTGGGCTGACAGTGTGGGGTTCTGCTGCTTCAACCCTGGGGTGCCCTTTCTGACTCTAGTGTGTATTCCAAGTTATGTAGGAACAAGGCCCAGTGGCCAGAGTTCTTTCTAGAAATCTCCATTGGCAGTTATAGAGAGCACTTGTATCTGCAAAAAGAATAGTTCTTGCAGGCACTGACTGGCAAATTCCTGAGCTTCCTCTGAGCTGCATCAGGTTATCTGAGCATAGAATAACTACAGCAAAGAAAAGTCTGCTGGGCAAGGGTGACCCACAGGCCAAAGCAGGACTCCTCACATCATTATCTTGGTACCAATCTCCACGAGCAATCTCCTTGCCAGGATTCCTCGTTATACCACAGCAGAACTGCCCCTATTAGCTTCATCAACTATATTTCTTTTAAAGGTAAAGAAGCTCCAGGCTTTGTGATGCCTTTATCCCTCAGCAATGTTAACTATGGCCAAGATGGCAGAGCTCATCTTTGTGAGGGTCTTTAGGTACCAGCCAGCATGCTTGGTGACATACACATGTGGTCCCCCTTCCTCTGTACTACAAGCTCTTTAAGGGAGCACATAGGCCAGAGAAGTTGCCAAAGGATGTAGATAAAAACATCACTGGCTTCAGAGCCATCTGGTTTCTGAGCAGATGCATTTAGAATGCTCTGATGTGTCATGTGTTCTATAAAGGGCTAAGCTTGTCTTCCAGTTTCTGCTTCACTTACCACATTCTTTCCAGGTTCTCCCAACTCCAAAGACCTTGAAAATAATAAAGTCTGGTCAACATTTCCTACTTGCAAGATATTAAAAACACTCACTGTGGGATCCTGCATCCTTCACAGGCAGTCTGGGGTAGAGGTGGGTGGATTCATTGACTTCTCTTGACAGGACAGAGGAAGTGCACAGTCAAGTGGCCAGCAGGTGGCAGCAGTCTGACCCCTCCCGGGATGCAGAAAGCCCGGAGAATTCTCTCCCATGTTAAAGACACAGAAGAGAGTCGTGTCTCGCCCTTCATCTCACACTGTGCACTTAGTTGTCAGGAGTGTGGGGCAGGGTAAGTGCTTGACTGACTGCGAGGACACAGAGGGGCAGGCCTTCCCACTGCTTGCCCTTCACCCGTTCTCCTTCCCAGCTTCACCCTGCCTAGGGAGGAGTCCCGTGACTGCTCTGATGACTAGCCTCTGATGACTAGCATTCAAACACACCTCTACCCTGAGTGCTTCTCACCGGTGATGCTACTGTCTTCTTCTTGGTTTCAGCTGACACGTGCTTTGCCCTGACACCCCCTTCATGAAAAAGAAATAAAATCAGGCCTCCTAGGTTGGGGGTTGGACAATACGGCTTTTTCTTTCATTGGTAAGTTTCTTATCTACCTGAAAAGATACTGATTGTCTTATGTTTCTCATCCCTACTCTAGTTCTCCAAGAGCAATATCTCAAATGTTTACTCTCAGTTTCTAGCACCTTCTAGGGGCTCTAAGAGGAACTGAAATGTGAGTGGTTCATGAGAAAGGTAACAGCTTGGCCAGGGAGGACCAGAGCCACATTGTCTGAAGGGCTGCTGTCCCTATCTTACACTTGGCCAATGACATTCTTGATGTTGTTTAACTGTTAGTGTGTCAATGAGAGATAAACCTTTGGGTTGCTGTCTTAGTTAGGGTTTCTGTTGTTATGAAGAGACACCATGACCATGACAACTCTTTTTTTTAAATTGATTTATTTTTATTTTATATGAATTGATGTTTTGCCTGTATGTATAACTGCGTAAGGGTGTCAGATCTTGGAATTACAGACAGTTGTTAGTTGCCATGTGGATGCTGGGAGTTGAACTCGGGTCCTCTGGAAGAACAGTCAGTGCTCTTAACCGCTGAGCCATCTCTCAAACTCAACCATGGCAACTCTTATAAAGGAAAACATTTCACTGGAGCTGGCTTACAGTTCAGAGGTTTAGTCCATTATTGTTATGGTGGGAAGCATGGCAGCACTCAGGCAGACATGATGCTGGAGAGGTTGCTGACAGTTCTACACCTGCCTGGATTGGCAGGCATCAGGCAGAGAGAGAGACTGAGCCACTGGACCTCAAAGCCCATCTCTGGTGATACTCTTCTTCCAACAAGGCCACACCTACTCCAACAAGGTCACACATCACAATTCTTTCACATAATTTCATTCCCCATGAGCCTATGGATAACCATAGCTACTTTTAATTACTAAAACTTGTGTTATTAGTTCAAGCTCCTACTTTTTTGGGTAGAAATATTGGCAGTTTAATTTTTAACATTACTTCAGATTTTATACCTGACATAGACATGTCACTTTATTATTGGATCCATGTCCTTACAATGTCATTGGAGGTACCTGTGCTGTCCTGCTGCTCATTCAGGCAGGATATGTAGTTGGCAATATTATGTAGGGACTCATCTGAGATCTATTATATTCTTACCTCTTTTATTTATATTTTATAGTGAATAATATATATTCACTATTTCATAATGACATTTCATTCATGTGCCAAATACCTTGATGTTATTTAGCTTCGTGCTCTCCCTCTGTCTTCCTCTGTTCTTTTCCTTTTCCTAGACAGTCTCATTTCTGCCTTCATGTTATATGGCTATGATTATTTATAAATTATGATTTTATATACAGCTATATAAAATATATGTCATAAATATAATCTAGAATCCACATATGAGAGAAAACATGTGATATTTACCTTACTGAGTGTGGCTTTATTTATTTAATATGACACTCCCCACTTTCATTCATATAATGATCAAATACTTCTTCTGCAAAGGGAATTGTGCTATGGTGTACATTACTACATACCAACAGAATGCCGGGTTCCAAAGTCCTGAAGGTCCCTCTCAGAAGTCAGTGAGTGGATATCTTATATCAATGGTTCTCAACCTTCCTAATGCTGCAACCTTTTAATATAGTTTCTCATGCTGTGGTGACCGCCAATCATAAAATTATTCTTGTTGCTACTTCATAACTGTAATTTTGCAACTGTTATGAATCATATTGTAAATATCTGTGATTTCTAGTGGTGCTAGGTGACCTCCATGAACAGGCCATTTGGTTAGCAAAGGTGTCAAGACCCACAGGTTGAGAACCACTAGCTTAGACTGGGGCTCTGGAGAACATGTATTGCCCTCTGTGGAGGGTTGTCCTAGACAATGTAGAACAGTGGTAGCATCGAGGTCCACATCTATGTCAGTGCCTCACCTATATGTTTCAGACTTTACACTGTGTCCCACAGGAGATGCTGTTGGCTCAGGTGAAGTTACTGTTGGATGTGTTATGTCTGTGTTGTAACACTCCCTGTGGAGCCCTAGGCTTTGTTCTCAGCCTTGAGGTTCTGAGGGGGATTATATAGTGTGACAAGGGGATGATCAGGTCCTGGGGGACAAGTAACAGCTCAGCAGGAAATGGTCTATGACCCAGCATGTCAATTAACCACTTCACTGAGCACGTGGCCCCAAGGCTTCTGGGCACAAAGGTCTCATCTGCGGTATTAGGATGGGATGTCTCTGAGGCTGGTTCTCTGAGAGGGATGCTAGTTGTTGCCATAGCGACTGCACTTGCACAGATATTGTTTAACAAGAGCCAAAGTGAGCAGCAGATATACAGGGATATCCACACAGGCCTGTCTTGAAAATCAACATATTTTACCCAAATGACATATTTATTCCAATTAAATTAAAAATGGGCCCACTTGGAGAGATGGCTCAATGTCTACTGGTTGCTCCTAGTACTTAACGGTTACTAAGAATACTGGTTGCTCTTCCAGAAGTCCTAGGCTTGGTTTCCAGCATCCTCAGGGTGACATGTCTCTAACTTCAGTACCAGGGAATCTAACACTGTGTTGGTTTTTGTGGACACTGCATGCACATGACACACAGATATGTATGTAGACAAAACAGTCATATGCATAAAAGATAAAAGTCTTACTATACAAACACCCATAACATAAAAAAACAAAAGTCCCATTAAATATTTTTTTAAGCTATAGAGAACATGAAAGTGTTTAAATCACAGGGTTTTGTGGTAATTTGATGAGACAATGAAAGTATTAAGTTCTTATGTATGTATTAATTGTACTGTAATTATAAATTATACCTATAATAGAATAATGAGTATAATTAATGGAAATAATCACCATATTAATAATAATAGTGACAGCAATATCTCTCTGTAACTACACAGGCTTGTAATGGTGTTTGTTTAGAAAGGGAAAACCAAGGTTCAGAGAGCTAACTGTTATGATCACATTTACCTTGACTAGTTATAGTCTTAAATCTAATGTTTTTTAAATTAAGGCTGAGCCCTCCTACCACCACAGCAGCATCCTAAACATAGAGACCCATGAGCATTTGTTTATATGAGCAAATGTGGCCAGCATCCCTTCATGGGAGCTGGGGTGAACACAGAGAATGGAATTCTTTTGGCCCCATGGACTTGTTGCTCAGGGATGATCACAGATCCTCTGTACCTTGGATTGAGGTAGGTGGGGAAATGCCCCATACCATAAGACAAGTGCAGCCAGAGTATGCCAGTCACCATAACCTCTGTTGCCAACTCTTTTCCCCATGGTTACTCTGCACCAGTGACTTGCCTTCCCCAGAGCACCATCTGGAATATACCCTTTAAATCTGCCATGAGTTCTGGGCATGTGTTTGTCACCATAAAATGCCAGGTCTTTATGGGTTTGCATAGCAAAGTGCTTCAGACCTGAGGCAAATGGAATCCTGTGTGCTCTGGGACCCCAGAGATGGAGAATAGCTCCTGCAGGAGCAATGTTATTGCTATAGACCTTTGTCTCCTCTAGAAGTGGTGCTGGGACATGTAGTCTAGTGGTTGCCTCTTCCCAGCCACTGTGGTATGAAGGCTCTAGAGACAGTATGCCACCAAGTAGGTGTTACCATGGCATTAAAACTTTGTGTACAGATATGGAAACCTAATAAATTTCATGTACCTTAAAATGTTATTCTGCTTTTAATTTCTTCCCCAACATAATAGGATCATAGACTTCTACATGGTTTCCAGTGGCAGCATAGACCACGGACATCAACCTGGTCTCTTGCAGCAATAAGGACCATGGTCATTAGCATGGCCTGCAGTAGCAGCAAGGACTACAAAAGTCTTTTGAGGACACTTAATCTAGGAAATAACCAATTTTTCTTCTCAGCTATCATATTGTTGCTCAGAGTCTGGAGATAGGACCTGTGAAATCTGTATACCACCCTGTGCTGGGCTGGTACTCTGGACATAGCCATCATGTTTGCAGCCAGTGGGCAGTCCCCAGGCTCCATGGGCAGTCCTCAGGTTTCATGGGCAGTCCCCAGGCTCCATGGTTTTCTCTTCCCAGCAGGACAAGCAGAACGGAAAATATCAGCAGTGGCTCTATGCCACTGGACAGCCTGCGGGCCAAGCAGCAGCATCCCAGTGCTTTGAGAACTGGCCCAACTCAGCAACCACATGCTCCTTCTCTGCTTTTACTTTTTTCCAGTCATTTAAAATGAAGTTAAGTGGTGTACTGTATAAATCAGGGTGTTGCCAGATTTGACCCATGGGTCACAGTTTGCCGATGCCTGTGTCAATGATAGTTGAACAGTGCATAAGTACATATGTGCTTGCATGTTTCTGTGTGCATGTGTCTCTGTTCATTTGTATGCATGTACCTGTGTGTTTGTGTGTATCCATCTCCGTGTATGCCTTTAGGTATATTCATGAATATATCTGTGTGGACATGTGTATTAGCTTTTGTGTGCATGTTTGCACACCCACACGTCCCCAACTCTTGTATGCATTTTGTTGTTAGGAAAGTCAAACTGATTTCTGTTTACTTAACACACATGGGAATACAGATCTGGGAGAAGTAGATACAGGATGTATGCTTGTTGTTTGGTTCTGGAATGTTGTCTTGGTAGCACTGGCTGATCTTGAACTCACTCTGTAGATTAGGCAGGCTTTGAACTTGAAGCAATCCTCCTGCTGCAGCTTCCAAAGTACTGATATTACAGGCAGAAGCTATCACTTCATAGTTGACTCTTCTCCATAAAGTCGGTTTTGATTTTTATCCACACCAACAATACATGCCAGTTCCAACTTTCCCTTAGCCGTTCAATGCTTTATCAAATGCTTTCATCTTTCTAGACCTAAAAGGGACATAGCATTTTATGTATTTGTAACCTTTCTCTTATGAATTTGAACACATTTTTGCATATAAAAGCTGTTCGCACTGCAGATGCCTGATTGTGGGACACCTTTTCTCCTTCTGGATTGCCCTCTCCAGCCTTGATATGAGAACTTGTGCCTGGTCTTACTGCATCTTGTTATACAGTGTTCAGCTGATATCACCGGGAGGCCTGTTCTTTTCTGCAGGGAAGCAGAGGAGGAGTGAATTCGGGGCAGGGGGTTACCGGGAGGAGGGAGGGACGGGAGGCTGTGGTCCTGATGTATTGTATGAGAGAAGGATAAATTTTAAAAAGAAGGAAAAATAGAAAGAGAAAAGAAATAAAAAGCTGCTTGCATTTCAATTTTTGAGTCATTTGTAGCTTTTTAGGTATGATTATTGCTGTTTATACTGGTTTGTTATTAGCTCTTATCAATATGTTGTTTACATAAGCACATCTCTGTAACATACGATTTCTTTGTGTCCATATTAATACAGCTTTCTGTCCAAACATATATTCATTTATAAGTAGTAAAATTATTTCTTCTTATTTTGCAGTTCTGCATTTGCATACTTGGAAAAGGTTTTCTCTCTCGTTTGTTCCCCCTCTTTCCCCTTCCCTTCCTCTTCCTCCTCCTGCTCACTCTCTTTTTACAAAGTTCTGCTAGACCAGGCTGGCCTCAGACTGCTGGTGCTCCGGCCTCAGCTTCTCAAGGCGTTAGGTCACAGGCACGTGTCAGCACACCATGCTTACATGTGACTTCGTTAGTTTCTTCTTGTTCCTTACAATGAATCATTTATGCTATGAGAAATGTATCCATGGAGAGTTTTTATTCAAACACGACTTGAAATGTGTGCACCGATGCAGCATTTCTTCTTCTAGTGCAGTGCTTGTCATTGTTAATCTTCCTAATACTGTGACTCTTTAATACAGCTCCTCACGTTGTGGTGGTGATCCCCAACCGTAGATTTATTTTTATTGCCACTTCGTAACTGTAATTTTGCTACTGTGATGAATCGTAATGTAAATACCTGTGTTTCTCCGATGGTCTTAGGTGACCCCTGAAAGGGCCGAGACCTACAGGTCTGATGTAGTAATTTTTGTGCATTTCTTTGAATGATTCCCCTTTCCTGTAAATGGATTTGGCAGCCCCCATGCGGGCCTCTGGGATGACGGCTGTGATCTCGTGTGAAGCCAGGCCTCCCCTTCTGTTCCATTTGTCAGTCTCTTCTTGCAGTGTGAGAGCTTCCTAATGCACTCCGAGATTGCCATTGCCCCCCTTATTCTCTTCTTCAGAGCTTGCCTACGACTTCCAGCCTGTGTATCTTGCATATGAACATCAGGTCATATTTGTGTTGTTCTCTCTAAAAAAATGTTGCTGAGATTTTGTTTACCATGAGTATTAAATTTGTAAGTGAACTCTGGGAACACGATAACTTTATCATATTGATTGGGTATCTGTCCAGTATCATAAGGTGTTTTTCACTTATTTGTGTGTGTGTGATGTGCATGTGTGTGAATGTGTGTGTGCATGTGTGCATGTTGGTTTGCAGTGGCCAGCAAATGAAGTGCAGTACTGGAAGTTTAGACAACAGAGCATTATGGTTTTGGAGGCTGGAAAGTCTAGGGGCCAGGTATTGGTATAGGTTCCATTTCTCCTGGGAACTTTCTTCTTGTCTTGCAGGCCCGTCATCTCCCTGTGTCCTTCCATGGTCCCTGGTCTATGAAGAAAATACTGTTGTCTGTGTGCTTCCAGAGCGCTTTCTCGTGTGTGGTTGTCAGACAGACTGGAGCAGAGCCTGCCTACCTTACATGGGAAACAGTCTAAGACTACATCACTTTCCTCTTCAGAAATCTTATTGTAGTCATGGTCCCATTGCAAGGTACTGGGCCCAGGTTTTTACCATAGGACATCAGGGCCTTTAACTGTGTGTGTGTTTCTTGGTAGAGTTTTTAATAGGCTCTTTCTACAAAGAGTACAGCATTACAGATTTTGTGGTTACTCACAGCCTATTACTGATATTTTATTATTTTATTTGTGTGTGTTCACCTGTGTGTAGGTGCATATATGTATTCAGAAGCACATGGGTGTGTGTGTGTGTGTGTGTGTGTGTGTGTGTGTGTGTGTGTAGACCAAAGGAAACCTTGGGTGTCATTCTTCAGGTACTAGTCTTTTGAATTCCTTTTTGAGACAGAGCCTCACACTCATTTGGAATTCTCTAAGTGGGGAGGGCTTTCTAGCCAGTCATCCCCAGAGAACCTTCTCTCTCCATCTCACCAGTACTGGGATTAAAAACGTTTCTTAGAGTTTTTCTTTGCCATGACCATGACAGCTCTTATAAAGGAAGGCAATTTAATTGTGGCTGGCTTGCAGTTTTGTGAAGTTTAGTCCATTATTGTCAAGATAGGAAGCATGGTGGTAGGCAGGCAGATATGGTGCTGGGTGGGGGGGGTAGCTGAGAGTTTGGCATCATGATATTCAGGCAGGGGAGAGAGAGAGACAGAGAGAGAGAGAGAGAGAGAGAGAGAGAGAGAGAGAGAGAGAGAGAGAGAGAGAGACAGACAGACAGACAGACAGACAGACAGCTTGGGCACATGAGATCTCAAAGCCCAACCCCAGTGACTCATAAACTGTTTTGGTGGTAAGATGGAGTTTCCTTTGGTATAGCTGGATCTTGAGATAGACTGATACCCAACTTTCTGACCAGCAATGGAGGAGTGTTCTCCTTGCTCCATATCTTTGTCAGCATGAGCTGTCATTTGGGTTACTGATCTTAGCCATTCTTACAGGTGTAAGATGGAATCTCAAAGTAGGTTTGATTTGCATTGTTGAGATGGCTAGAGATGTTGAACATTTCTTTAAGGGCTTCTCAGTCATTTGAGTTTTCTCTGCTTAGAATTCTCTGTTTAGATCTGTAGCCCATTTTTAAAAAATATCTAGTTTACTGAGATCTGCATATAGTTTGGATATCCATTGAAGGTACCATTGTTAAAAATCTTTTTCCATTCTGGAGGCTGTGACTTTGCACTACTGATGATGTCCTTTGCCATACAGAAGCTTTTCACTTTCATGAGAATAAAAACCCACTAGCTCAGAAAGGCAGAAAAAGCAGCTGACTGGTCTTCCCCCTCCATCATCAAGAGGACATTCTCCTATGATGTCTGAAATAAAAGTCCCCCAACCAGATGTCCCTCCCTTCTATTTCCTGTGCCTCTCTCTCTGGCCTCCTGACTTCCCACACTCTCTGTAGTTACTTCCAGTCAACTGGTTACTTGCTCCACCTCTTGACTTATGGTTGATTTTATTTAAATAATACAATCTCCATCTTCACAGTGTGATCAAATATCCTACAAATTCTACAAAGTCTTTAATATCTTTATTTCTGTCTTATCCCATTTTTCTTTTAGTAGAGAGTCATTCGCTTTCCATGAGCTTGTAAGCTTTTTCTTCTTTCTGTTGTTGATCTCCAACATTAATCTGTGGTAATCACATAGGTTACAGGGAAGTTATTTCAATCTTTTTATATCTCTTGAGACTTGCTTCAGATCCAAGTCTGTGGTCAGTTTAGAAGGAAGTTCCATGAGTTAGGTGCTGATAAGCAGGTATATTCTTTTGTGTTTGTGCAAAATGTTTTGTAAACATCTTTTAGGTTTGTTTGTTTCTAACATCTGTTAGCTCTAGCATTTCTCTGCTTAGCTTTTGTATGGATGACTTGTCTATTGGAGAGATTGGGGTATTGAACTCTCCCACTATCAGTGTGTAAAAGTCAATATATGTGATTCTAGCTGTAGGGGTGTTTCTTTTATGAACTTGGATGCCCTTGTGTTTGGTGCATGGGGTTAAAAGTCACAATGTCCTCTTGATGGATTGTTTTATCTTTAATAAATATGTGATGTCTTTCCCTATCTCTTCTTATTAGTTTTAGTTTGAACTCTGTTTTGTCAGATATTAAAATAGGTATACTAGTTTGCTTCTTAGGTTCATTAGCTGAGGATATCTTTTTCCATCCTTTTATCCTGAGGTGATGTATGTCTTTGATGTTAAAGTGTGGTTTTTTTTGGATGCAGCAGAAGGATGGATCCTGTTATTGCATCCATTCTGTTACTCTGTGTCTTTTCATTTGAGAATCGAGACCACTGATAGATGCTAAGGGGGAGAATAAGCAAACAGGCCGGTGGTAATGCACTTGGGCAATAACAGCCCCAGAGGAAGGAGAGAAGATCTTTGAGTCAAAATGTGAAAGCAGGCAGAAGCCAATCCATGGCAATCTAGATGAGGGCTGTTCTGAGTCTTGGGATAAAATATGGATTCCTCCAGTGGAATCAGATAAAATGTGAAGCAGAGGAAGGGCAAAGGCTCAGTGGTGCAGAGAGCATCATACAGACCTGGGATTCATGGGCTGAGATGAGAAAGAAGTTATCTTCTAGGAGCAACAAGTGAGTGCTTGAGGGAGTTAGGCAAAGTCAGCAGGAGCAGTCTGGATATATCTTAGAGGACACAATGTCAAATGGATGTCACAGGAGAGTGACAGGAAACTGTGCCAGCTGTGAAGAAGGCAGTGAGGAACAAAGCAGAGGGTCCCAGGTATAGTGTCTGTGTAGGGAAAGAGGTCATCCAAAGAAATTCACCCTGACCCTAAAACCAGAGCTAGGGAAAGAAACACAGTCTGGATCTGGGACCCAAGCCAGTGAAAGAAACTCTTTATCCCTTAACCCAGAACCAAAGAAACACACCCTGACTCTGAAACTAGTACCAAAGGACCACACTTGGTCCCTAGGACCAGAGCCAGTGAAAGAAGTGTGCCCTGGCCTTCTAAATAGAATCCAAATGTAAAAAAAGCCAGTTAATGAAACATAGTTTGGCCCTAAAATCAGAGCCTTCTCTGCCCCTGACCAATGAAACTAACCAATCCCTGAGGAGGAATGAGTAACCAGTTTCTGAGTATCCCTGGAGAAACTCCAGCCTTAAGAGCTCCTATATAAACCCCTCTGCCTGTTCAATTGTTAGCTGTTCTTTCCTACCCTGGCAGAGGCAGCCACTCTCCTGGACTCCTGTTTCCCAAACAAATCTCTTTCTCAAAAGAGTCTTAGGTGAAGATTTTCATTTGCCGTCAATGAGAAAGAACTTGCTGAGACATCTCATAGGGGACTGAATAGAAAATCCTTGCAGAGATGTGCCCTTAGGTGGACTGAACAAGGTGTGTAGCAGAACAGAAGAACCCTGCTGAGAAGATCCTTTGGGCAAGAGCAGAGCAGAAAAAGTAATGACTTTTGTTGGAGCCTGAGAAGATGGCTACATTTCTGCAGGACTTTTCCCTTTAGCAGAGCAAAGCAAAATAAGTAACATTTTGGGTCTGAGAGAAGCAGAAGCAGAGCTCTGCTGTGCAGCTCCACACACACCCATTGTAGCAGCTCTCCAGAAAAGGAGCAGCATTGCTATACCCTGCAAGGAGACCATCTTCCACTGCACCCCAGCTTCAGGCATAGCCTGACTTCCCAAACAATCGGAATACCTTTCCCTCTAGAGCTGAGCTGTTCCATTGTAGCCCCAGCCCAACAGCTCCAGATATATAAAGCCTGACTTCCTAAATAGTCAGGATACTTCTCACCCCCTCCCCAGACAGGACTTCTTTACTCTCTTGAAACCTGTTAAGATGACTAGAAAGTTTACTTGCTAGGTGCTGCCTCACATGGCTCCTTTAAGCAGGAATGGACAATGCATCCATAGTGAGCCCTTCCTCAAACATTGTGTTCATTATTTCTTGTTGCTTAGCAGTACAAGCTTGAAGCTATTGTTTACATGGCATGGGGCAAGGATTGGTACCAAAGGCAGATGTCATCATCACGGACCCACTACTAATGACCAGCTTCTTTCAAACATGTGTCAACTTTCTGATGTTTCATAGTCTTCAAAATAGTGCCATAAGCTGAGCCCAAGTATTCAAAACATATGCCTGTGGGTGACATTCTAGATTCAAATTATAGTAGCTACCATCCAGCTTCCTTCCGGAGCACATTGACTTATGGGAGCCTCCTGCATTACACTGAACCTTGAAGAGCCATGGCTTAATAAGTCAAATTGGGCCGTCTCACTCAACTGTGAGTTTATGGAGGTGAGAGATAGAAAATGCTATGGTTGTGAATTATGCTAATGTACTCATTGGCTCGTTGATACTGTTGAAGCTAATTTGTATCTCCTAATCTTTTAAAGTTTCTTTAAATTGTTAACTTTTTGAATTTCATACATTATTTTGATTCTATTCATTCCCCCATCTCCTGTTGGTTCTAGTCAACCTTCCTAATCCAACTTTGTGTCATTTGTTTTTTTCATGACTTAGGTCCCATTTGTACTATTCATAAGTTCTTAAATGTGCAGCCTTTCCCTGGAGTGTTGTCCACTTATCAGGGTCACATCCTCAAAGAAAATTGACTCCTTAATCTCCCAGCAGCTATTAATTGCCAATAGTACCCCGGCTAGCAGTAAGACTTCTTGCCTCCCTTTTCCATGCTGGGATTTTTGTCTGTCATGAGTGTGCATAGGTCTTGTCATGCTGCCACAATTGCCATGAGTTTATATGTGCAACAGCCTTGCCCACCATCTCTTGAACCAACCCCCAATGTCCCAGACTTTGGGGATTGTGGGATGAGGTGATGGCGGTAGTGACAAAAGAGAAAATGGCTCTGGGCTGTTGGGAATATAGGACTTGTGGATGGCTGTGGTTTGGGGAGAGATACATTTACTAATGCTCATGTTCTATCTACACAGGAAATCATGCTACCAGAATGTTCCCCTAAGACTTGTGCATGCTTCAAACGAGAACTGCCGAGATGCATTCTTTCTGGAACATGCCTGTTCATCGTGGGCGTTTACTGTAGGCCCACCCTAAGAAGCCTGAAGATTTAGATGACATTTTCTCATCATCTTTTATTTAAGCTGTCTGTGAAGCACATCATCTCTGGGTACCATAATCAGATGCTTGAACACCATCTCTTCATCTCTTCCCCTGACAGTTGCTTTCTGTGAAACCATGACAACAGCCCGGGTCATGGTCCTTTTTACAAGGCCACAGCCAAGTGCTTATGTTCTTGATTGCTAAAGTGCTTCCTTTCACTGAGGTCTCCATGGCTCTTATTTATAGTGTAGATTGGCAAGGAAATTGATACTAACTCTATGGGGCCTGTCATTTATTAGCCTATTCATCTTAGCTAACGTGTTATAATTTTTAAAGTTCTTACTTGCTATGGACTGTGAAAAAACCCACAAGACTATGTGCCTCAGCTGGCATCAGCCAGCAATCACTGCTAGCACATTCCATTATTCTCAGCCTGGGCCTGCTTTTTGTTTGTGGGTCTCTCACTTGCTGGGAAGTTACCAAGTAGGTTAGGTTGGCTAGATAAAGAACCATAGGGATCTGCTTGCCTCTGCCTCCCCGGCACTGGATTATAACACATACTATCGTGCCTGACTTTTTACTATATATTCTGGGAGTTGAACCCAAGTCCTCAGGCCAGTTTTTTCCAACTGAGCTCTCTCTGAGCCTTCAAATAGCAATTTTAAAAATGAAAATTCTAACCCAATACAATTAAGAAAAATACTGATTGGATGTGTGCCAAGATGTGATGGTAGGAAGATATTAAAAGTCTTTTTCCGTATTTAAAACACTATGTTTTTTGTAAGAGCAGAAAGTGCTATGTGATGCTAAGATCCATAATAATTCATAACAAACAATAGTTTCAAATCTGGGTGGAAGGTTTCTAGACAGGGTTCTTTGGCATTGCTTGTTGTAAATGTGTACATGGTGCAAAGGGCTCATGTTACATGTTCAGATACCACAGTAAAGCCACAGGGTGCAGCCTGGGTGAGCCCTCATAGAAACACAGTTGACTCATTTTTTTCCTCTGAGTTTCTGTGCAAACAGAAACCTTTTACTACTACCCTCTGTTAGTTCCACGTGTAAAAGCAAGCACACACTAGCAAGGCCACATGCTAGAGTTTATTTAAGAAAAAAGTCCCAGGTGGGTAAAGAGACAGAGGGACAGAACAGAAGTCAGGGGACAGAGAAGAAAAGGGCCGAGCACGCGCTTGCAGCTGCTTTTAAGGGAAGGGGCGTGCCCGGGTATGCATCATGGGTCCAGGGAGGTGCTTCCGGGTCCAGACAGGTACTTCTGGGTCCAGCTATGGTCCAGGGAGATGCTTCCATACTCAGTGCTGCAGGGCTTACGTAGCCACGCCCAGGGGCATGCCTACGTGCAAGGTGCATCCCGCCTGAGCCAGCAGGCTCAGCTACGTGGAATGCCAGCAATCCTTACACCCTGTACATTCAGTTATGACTCCCTCTGGGCTTGTGACCCACTGTGTAAGAATCTGAGCCCTTAGGACATCCCCCCAAAAATGAGGGAACATGACCTAAAGGTGCCCCACCTCTTAGCTATACTACCAGCCTGCAGTGTGGATTTAATAATTGCATTTATTGATCTCTCCTGAATAAACTCTAGTGTGGTGCTGGCAGTGTGTGTCTAAAAAAAATAATTGCATTTATTGCACCTTCATTTTCCATCTTAAAATGTACACTTCTGGGTAACCTTGAACAATGTGCGATAGATGACGTGGGCAAGTAGAATGTTTTTGCTTATGGGTCTCTGTGATGATAGTTTGTGCTCTGACAAATAAAGCTTACCTGGAGAACAGAGGGCAAGCTAGCCGTTAGTTAATTATAGGCCAGGCAGTGGTGGCTCACGCCTTTAATCCCAGCACTTGGGAGGAGGAAGCAGGAAGATCAGGAATTCAAGGCTACCCTGGGCTACTAGAGATTGATCCAGTCTAAAAGTCACGATTTTAATCGCAGCACTTGGGATCTCATGTCTTTGATCCCAGTACTGGAGAGGCACTTACCTCTAATCCCAGCTCTAGGGAGGTGGAGACAGGAAGCAATATGGCTGGTTGGAGAGAGGGATAGAAGGCTGGAGGAGACACCCTTTTTTTTTTAGTCTGAGAATTCATAGAGATAAGAGGTGGCTTGATCCTTCAAGATCTCTGATCTTTCAGCATTTACCCCAGTATCTGGCTCTGGGTTTCTAGTATTAAAACCAATTAGGATTTGAACTACAGGCCTCACCTCCTGCAACTTGCTCTGTCATTGTCCCACTTCCCATTGTCCCTGGGGCCTTCCTATGAAGTCAAGGTGCAGAGCCATGTGTCATGGGCCACAGCTCCAAATGAGCATTGAAGGGGAGGAGAAGAGTTAATAACTGGATGACCCCCAAATCTCATTATTGTCAGGCCAGGGGAATATTACAAATTACAAATAAAATTTACAAATGACATTTCAAAGATATCTTCTTAACCCAATTTAAGTGCATGCCATTGTGATTAGCTACATACGCCCATGAATAAAGATCTAATTATTGTAGCTAGACAAATTAAAATGTTTCTGGAAGCAGCAATCTTTTGTTCCTTCCTTCCTGGGATAGACAAGAAAGTTGGTCCTGTAGGAAGCAGGGGCTGACAGTGGGCCATTAAGCAGAAGGGCCTGACAAATCTTCCTGTTCCTCTCATTTCTGATGAGCCCTGTCTTGATTCATTGAGTGGTCATCTCCAAAACAGCAATTAAAAAGTTTAGTATCGGGGCCCCAATGATCCCTTTTATGGAAACTGTTGTAGTCTCATTGTCTTTCCCATGTTCTAACTATGATATTATTGCCTCAGTGGTACATACTAGAAATCATTACACATTTCCAAGGCCTTAATATGTTTATTTAAAAAGTTAAACAGTAACTGGGTCGGCTTCATTTTTGAAGTATCAGAACTCAAATAGACGTTTGTTGGAAAGATTCAGATCTGCAATTCTAGCAATTCAGGGGCTGAGGTAGAAGGATCATGCATGTAAGGTCAGTCTGAGTACCATGGTAAAAATGTCCCACAGGAAAGGGCTCCTCTTCAAGCTTTAAAAAGATGAGCTGGTGCTGGTGAAATGAGTCAGTGGTAAAAGTTCTTCCTGGGAAGCCTGGTGACCAGAGTAACCCCTGGGTGCTCATAGTGGAAGGAAATGCCCAGTTCTCTCAAGTTGTCCCTTGATCACACTGGTGCCATGGCACAATCCCCCAATACATGCACACAAAATACAAATAAATAAATAGAAGCAGGCAGATCTCTGTGAGTTTAAGGTTAAATAATAAGATGTCTTTCAAAATAAATAAATTAACAAATATATCAAATATGATAAAATTTTAAGAGCTGTATAGAAACATGCTAGGAGTACCCCCAAATTCACTTAGAGCTCAGTCCTCTGGCCTGTGTTTCTTTCCCTTGGGGTATGTTTTTACCTATTCTTTATCCAAGTGTGCTGCCTTTTATACTGGCTGATTTTGTATAGTAACTTGACACCAGCTAGAGTCATCAGAAAGAAAGGAGCCTCAGTTGAGGAAATGCCTCCATGAGATCCAGCTGTAGGGCATTTTCTCAATTAGTGATCAATGACAGGGCCCAGTCCATTGTGGGTGGTGCCATCCCTGGGCTGGTGGTCCTTAGTTTTATATGAAAGTAAGCTGAGCAAATCAAGGGAAGCAAGCCAGTAAGCAGTATCCCTCCATGGCCTCTGCATCATCCCACCTCCAAGATCTTGCCCTGCTTGAGCACCTGTTCTGGCTTCTTCCAATGATGGACTATGATCCGGAAGTGTAAACTGAATAAATCCTTCTCTCCCTAACTTGCGTTTTGGTCATGGTGCTTTGTTGTAGCAATAGAAACCCATATAAAACAAATTAGTACATTGGGCTATTGCAGTGGAATATTCCTGTGACAAAGCTGATGATGTTTTGTGGAGAATTGTGGAAGAATTTTGGAAATTTGGATTAGAAGGACAATTAATAGTAAGAGCTCAGCAGGATGCATTTTAGGAGCATGAAAGATATGGATATAGAGAACAGGGCAGAAGATGGAGGCCTGGCTTGTGATTCCAGAGGGAAGTTTAAAGACTTCATTGGGGCCATTTGTTACTTTAAATTAGAATTCTGCGGTTCCTTTTCGCTGTGGCTGAAAAATCAGCTGTGATTAATAAGATATCAGAACTACCAAAGCAATTTTTCTGTGCTGGGATACTTGATGCTGGTGAGCTGGATCTAAGAAATTAGTGGTGATTAAGAAGCATCACTGAGGTGAAAGCTTCTGGGAAGTGTTTCCTGAGAGCCAGAGGAGCTGTGTTCCAGAGGCAGCAAAGGTTGTACTTTGTGCTAGCAGTGAACTTGGTAATGTGCAAGAGTCACTCAGGAGATGCTGCTTTTGAAGGCATGAAGGTGTCATAGAGAGCAGTTGAAGCCTTGTTACTGTGAGAACCCAGGAGAACCTACTGGTGAAGATGTAGCTTCAGTGGCAGTTGAAGGCCCAGGACTGAAGGGAGTCATGCAAAGAAGTTGAGGCTTGGCACCATGAAGAAAGCCTAAGAGAGGTTATTGGTGTAAATGCAGCCCAGTTACAGCAGAAGACTTTGGAGATGCCAGTACCCTGGGACGAGCACCAAGAGCACCAGCAGCAGTGGAGTGGAGCCATCTGGAGTTCAGAAGACAAGCTGTGTGTGCTGCAGTGAGCAGAGCTAGAGAAGTGACCCAGGCCTTTGGGAGGAGGCCAGAAGATGGATTCTAGATATTGGATGGTTGGAATTTGCTTTGCTTTGATTGTGGCTGTGGAGAGGATGAATGAAGTGCTTCAGGCTTCTGCAGGCTCCAGTTTCCTGCTATGATGGACTGTAGCCTGGAGCTGTAAGATGAAATCTCATCCTCCCCATGTAGCCATTGGTCAGGGTGCTTTATCATGGTCACATAAGTGACACTAGGACACTTAGGCTCAATTTTGCTCAGGGATTGGAGTTTGTTGTATTCCTTCCGTCGCTATAGAATCCTCACTTCACTCTCTCTGTTCATGGACCATACAGAATGCTACTCATTTGCCGTCACTTTCACGTTTATTCACCCACTCGTCTGTCTACCCTCTCAACCACACATTTATCCAACCATTCATTCATTGATCCATCTTCCGGCTCATCATCTGTTTCTCTACCCACTCATCAATCCCTCCACTTGTCCATCTAGCATCTACCCACCTGCCCATCAAATTATTCAAACTAAAAAAGACTGTGATGCATTGAAAAAAAAAAGAGAAGCAGCTAACAGTCCAGAGGGAAGATATACAGGGGACTTAGGTTCTCTCATTTTTATTAAAATTTTTTTAATCATACCCACCATTGCTTTCCTTCTTTCCTTCTTCTCAGTCCTCCCTTAGCATCCCCCTCCACCCCATCCCTCCATCCATTCCTCAGAGAGGAAAAGAACTCCAGGGTGAGTCAATTCATTCTGGTATGTACAGTTGAGGTAGGACAAAGTCCCTCTCTCTAATATTAAGGGCGAACAAGGTGTTCCTCTGTATAAAATGGGCTCCAAGAAGCCAGTTCATGCATGAGAAATAAACTCTGGTTTGACTGCAAGAAGCTCCACAAACTGCCCATGACATTCAACTGCCATAGCCACACTCGGAGGGCTTAGTTTTGTTACATGAAGGTTCCTCAGCTGTTGACAATTAATAAATGGGACCTCCTAAAACTGAGAAGCTTCTCTAAGACAAAGGACATGGTCAATAAGACAAAGCACAGCCTACAGAATGGGAAAAGATCTTCACTAACTCTACATATGATAGAAGATTGATCTCTAAAATATATAAAGAACTCAAGAAACTAGAAGTCCAAAAACCAAATAATCCAATAAGAATGGGGTACAGAACTAAATAGAGAATTCTCAACATGAGAATCTCAAATGGCTGAAAGACACTTAAAGAATTGCTCAACAACCTTAGTCACCAGAGAAATGCAAATAAAAACAACTCTCAGATACCATCTTAATTGACCAAGATCAAAAACAGCCTATGCTGGAGGAGATGTGGAGTAAGGAGAACACTCCTCTGCTGCTAGTGGGAATGTAAACTTGGAAATCAGTATAGCGATTCCTCAGAAAAACTGGGAATCAATCCATCCAATGATCCAGCAATATGATGCTTGGGCATATATCCAAAGGATGCATATTCTTACCCCAAGGACATTAGCTCAACTATATTCATAGCAGTATTATTCACAATATCAGGAACCTCGAAACAACCTAGATGCATTTATGCTCTCTTCAGGGACCTTGGACTTCATCTAGGACAAGAAGGTTAGCGGGCCCAATGTGAAAGAATGTGTGACATTCTGAGGGTAATCCTGTTGCCTGTGGAGCAACTGTCACAGCAAGAAACAGAAATGAGAAACAAGAAGAAAAAAAAAAAAAAACTTTAGGATATATTTAGAAATAATGAAGTTGCTTAAAATGATTTTTACAATTCTTTTTTTTTTTTTTTTTTAACCAATTGAGGACCATTTGTAACAAGATCTGAGATGTAATTTCAGTCTGTGGAGCTGAGAGCTGGATCCTCACTCAGTGTGGGTGCTGAGATCTTCCTGGGGCTGGGTGTCCTTTGCCACTGTGTGAGTCTTTGCAGACATAGCCAGAGGCAGAGTTTCTTGATTTGAAAGACTCTGGGTTCTAGGGTTTGACCCAGGCATTCAGTTTAGGTATCCAGTAGAGCAGGATGTTCCCCCCCTTTTTCTCTTTTCCCGTATGTGGGAGCGAGTCTGGAAAACTTGCCTAAGACTTGTCCAGGCTTGCCCGGACATGCCCAGGGTCCCCCAGCCCCCCCCCCCCACAAGCACAAGCCTGCGGAGCAGGCAGATAGTAAAAGGGTTGCTAAGGAACCATCAGATAACCAGAAGTACGTGGCCGGGACCGGATATCACAAGAAGCCTGTAATCAGGGCCAAATGCTCAGGAAGCCCCCCTCCCAGCAAGCGACCGTTTCTTCCCGCTGTTCCTTCCCGCCACTAGGCCTTCATCCAATAAGTAAAAGTTGTTGTTTAAATGAGCAAATGATTTCCTTGTTTTCCCTATAACCACGCCTTTTGCTTCTGTAAGTCTGCTTCCCACTCTCCCCTATGCTATAAAAAGCCCCTGAACAAAGCCTTGGCGCGCCAGTCAGCTCTCCGAGTTACTGCCGCCCGAGGATATCTTTGTAACTTGAATAAAATCCTCTTGCAGTTTGCATCTGAACTGTGGCTCGGCTCGGTCTTTGGGACTCTGGGTCTCCTTCTAAGGAAAGGTCCTCATTTGAGGGTCTTTCAGATTGTAGATAAAGAGTCATGTCTAATTGGCCAGAGGGAGAAATAGCTTCACAGACTGTTTGGAGGCCCATCCTAGTACAGGCTGAAGATCTCCTTCAGGGATAGTTTTTCTCAGCATCTGTGAAATATCAAATGTTCTAATTGGAAGGCATGCTGCAGGGAGAGCAGGTGGACCAACAGTCTTCCCATCCGGCCTCACCTAATGTTCTAATTGGAAGGCATGCTGCAGGGAGAGCAGGTGGACCAACAGTCTTCCCATCCGGCCTCACCTAATGTTCTAATTGGAAGGCATGCTGCAGGGAGAGCAGGTGGACCAACAGTCTTCCCATC
>PVIH01023182.1:0-25420 GCA_004025045.1 Sigmodon hispidus
TAGAATGAGGATGAGGTCAGCCTAGTCTACAGAGTGAGGATGAGGTCAGCCTGGGCTATAGAGTAAGGATGAGGTCAGCCTGGGCTGTAGAATGAGGATGAGGTCAGCCTGGGCTGTAGAATGAGGATGAGGTCAGCCTGGGCTGTAGAATGAGGATGAGGTCAGCCTGAGCTGTGGAATGAGGATGAGGTCAGCCTGGGCTGTAGAATGAGGATAAAGTAAGCCTGGGCTATAGAGTGAGATTCTGTCCAAATGAACAGGAAATGAGAGTAGCAGACCATTTGTAAAATAAAACTTTTATTAATGTTTTAATGCATATTCTTATAGTAAGTTACTGTGCATGTGTACATACTTTCTATGGGCTTTAAGATAGAATTTATGTACCACAAGGTGGCTCAACCATCACTATCTTCTGATTGAGAACAGTTTCACCCTTACAGAAGGATTCACCTCAGCATTTAATTAGTAAGTCCTCCCCACTACACAACAGCCCATCTACTGAAGTACTATCTATTTCTACAGACTTGCCATTTCTGGGCATTTTATACAAATGGAATCAGATAATATGTGATTTTTCTTGGCCCATATGCAGAACTGCTTTGTTTACTGAGCATGTTTCCATGTATCAGTTCATTGATATTTCATTGTATGCTTCTATCAGGGGTTTTGAGCCATTTATCATGTGATACAGATTCAAGCTATTATCAATATTTGGCTGTTTGAAATAATGTTGCTATTGCCAACTATGGTAGATAGCACATGCCTTTAGTTCACAAATTTGGGAGATGAAAGCAGAAGGATCTCTGTAAGTTCAAGGCCAACCTTGTCCACAGGGTGAGTTCCAGGTTAGCCAGGGCTACATAAAAAGAACTTATCTCAAAAAGAAAACAGAAAGAAAAGAGAAGAGAAATAATCTTGCTATGAAGATTCATGTCAAGGGAATATGCATCTTCATATCTCTTGTGTAAATTCAAAGAGCAGAAATTGAAGGTCTTTTGTCAACTCCATGCTTAAACATTTGAGCACAGGCCAGATAGCTAAGCAATTGTTGTGTTATTTATACTTGTATCAGCAATGCATGAAAGAAAATTCTGGTTTCTTCACTACCTTTTATATTAAGTTTTCATTACACATAGTTTATTGTCTTGCTTTGTAAACTATAAAATGTGTTTCTCTTTTTAAAAGACTCATTTCAATAGCTGTCTTAGTCTATTCAAGCTGCCACAACAAATACTGCTTAGTACACATACAACTGTGCTTTCTCAGAGTTCTGAAAGCTAGAGAGTCTAAAAATCAAGGTTCCAGCGGGCGTTCTGGTATGGTCTTTCTTTTTGGTTTGCAGATGTATGCTTTGTCCTTATATAGCCTTTTTTGTGGCCATATGCCAAAAGGAAAAAGTCTCTGGTCTCTCCTGCTCTCACAAAGTCTCCAATTTCTTCTAAGTAGCACCCCATCTCTATAGGTGTATATAATGTTTATTACCAACTTACTGATTTTGTGTCCAAATAGAAAGTCATATTTGGGCTAGGGCTTCAGTATATGAATCTAGAGTGTATGGGATACAATTCAGTCCATGGTGGCAGATAAATGGTGCTCTATTGCAAAATCATGTACAAAAATAATGCTCCAAAACCAAGATTATAAAGTTAAGAAACTTTTTCCCTTAAAATACATTATTTGCAAATTTCCTTTAAAATTCATTTTGTTGTGTTAGCTATATACCCTGCACGTCCAAGTGTGGATAAAAGTGTCTTTCTGAAATTTCTCACCTGCATCTACTTGCAATCTGGAAGAACAGACTTCACACTCTTTCAAAAGATATTTAAATTTTCTGTGTAGCTCAAATGTTGTCTCTAACTCCATTTCTCTGCTAGAGAAAATGATGCCTTTTACACCACGGAGAGCTGTGTAATCTTGAAAGTTTTCATTTGAACTGATGAAGGAAAAGAGACCATCCTAGAGTTAGCTTTATTGGAAGCTTCTACTAAGGGAAAAAAAAAACCCTCTAGATTTCCAAAGAAAACTAATTGGAACCCTGAAGCAGATGGGAAAAGCAGAAATTTTGGAACACCTCGGTGACCTCATTACAAGCGTAATGAAGAAGGCAAGGATGGAGTTAATTAGAAGAGAGGCAAGAAAAAGGATTAAATGAGAGTACAAAACAACAAATGTAACTCAAAGAGAGAGGCATTCAGCAAAAAATAGAATATGCTGATCTCTGCAGAACTATTCAGAATGGAGGGAGATGGGAGCTTGAATCAAACAAAAGGAATATAAACCAGGTGGCCACTGGGATGATAAGTCTGTAGAAAACAGAAAGAGTGGGCACCTGGGGAGGAATTACTAGATATCTGCATCGAGCAGAAAATGTAGAACTGGTAGGCAAAGGAATTTAGCTGCTTATGCATGAGGAACTGTTCTTTGTAAGTTGACAAAAATTAAGTACTTCTGTATGTGACAGATACAACTCAAGAATGTAATAGACTCAAGAACTGTCCAAATCTGTCCTTTGCCTCTTAAGACTAAGTGGTTCACATCTTATGTTTGTTTTTCTGTTTCTTGGAGACCAAATCTCACTCTGTAGCCTGAGCTAGGCTGATTCTCACTATGTAGTACAGGCTGGCATCAAATTCATGGCAATCCTTCTGTTTACACCTCCCTAGTACTGAAGAGTACCAGCACAGGACAATATACGTGGCTGTGTACATCTTGACCACTTTCTTCCACTTAGAGAACAAAAGCTATTTCATAGGATCATTATCTTCATCAGCAGCATTTGCTCTTTTATCATGAGCTATAGATTGTATATTTTAAAACTAGTTCATAAAAGTATGTTTCAACTTTCCTATTTATCTACAACTCTTTTTTTAATTCAAATATAATGATGTCCACTGATTAGAATGGTTTTAAAAATGTGTGTCATAATTAGAGAAGGAATTAAGAAATTATTCAGTGGACACAAACCAACTTTTAGCAAGCCCATCCCCAAATATTACTTCTGAATTACTAAGCTTCACTGGTTACAGTGAGCTCACAGGCTAGAAACTTCTCATATACTTTTTGTTCATATTTGAAATAATACATGTCTGTATGAAGTAGTTGAATTGAACATGAAATCATAAAATATAACTTGATAGGGCTCATCTTAATAGTCCAATAGTGATCACTCCAAAGGTTCATATTCTCACTCACACTTCCCTAGGGATGTAACTCAGCAAGCATCAAATTGTACTGACCAGTCATTTTTGCTACAGTCAAACAGAGCTCTGTGTCCAGACTATAAAAGTTCTTCAATCCCATGATTATCTCATGAATAATACAGAAAGTATATTTCTCACATATGCCATATCTTTAAACCTCTTACAGAGTCATAGTACATTATAAGGGTAAATGAAATGTTAATGCTACTCAATGTCTTTATGACTTAAAAAGAAAAAAAATGAAACTGAAATGGAAGCAAAGAGACGGGTCCAATTATTTTGAATATCATTGTTGGAGACTGGATTCTAAGCAAAAAGAAGGTAATGCTGCATGGGGATTATTTAAGAATTTATGCTATGGAATGTGAATGTTTTTCAGTCACTAAAGTGATTGCTAAGCATGCATAGGAACCTGCATTCAGTTCCCAGAACCCATCTGAAAAGGCCTGGCAAGGTGCTGCACGCATGTGACCCAAACCTGAGGAGGCAAGACAGGTAGATTCCACACAGACAGAACTCTCCAGCCATGCTATGTAGATGAAATGACTAGCTCTATTTTCAGTGACAAATTGTATTTCAAATGTTAAGTTAGAGAGCTCTTGAGGAAGATGTCAGACCATGGCCTCACCTCTGGCTGGCATCTGCACATACATGAGCACATGTGACACACAAACACAAGCATATACAAATTAAAAACAGTTAAAAATTATACTATAATAACCTACATCATTTGCCTCCCCGTGACAATTATTTCCTTGCAATTAGTCTCTGCTGCTAAATCAGAACCTTGTTTCTTCAGCCATCCTCTTTCTAGTTCACTAATTTCTTTAATCACTCCAGCTCAGCCACTCCAATTATCTGCCAGGCCAATCCTCAAATCTAAACTTGCTAATTGTGTTATTCTCCTTTCTTTCTTCTGCCCTGAGACTGTTAAAGATTCCTGAACAGAAGTCAGATAGCCACATTGATTCACTTCTACAAATCTCTAACATATGTCTTTCCCCCAATTGCTGTAAAGACTCTAGTCAATGAATAAACACCAACAGCTGTCCACTTGTCAGCTGTGGAGTCATCCATGCCTCTTCCCTAGATAGTTGCCCCTCTCCCCTTTCTCTGTCATGGGTTTTGTTCATTAGTAACCTCAGCTCGCAGTGCAGATCCTTCCTCTTTCTGGACTTTCTGGACTTGAGCTGTGTGCTGCATTGTTGCTAGGTATGCTTTGCGTCTTTGATGAAATTCATGCTTTACCCTATAAGGCTAAGTCTCGGTCACTGTTGGTGTCCATACGCAGTGGACTCAGTTGTAACCATTTAAAGGTAATTTGCACTTTTCCCCAACTGTCATTGCCTGATCAGGTATACCTTCTTTGTGGCTGTCTTCAGATTTCATACATAATTCAGTCTGAGGCTTCAAAACTCATTTGAAAACTTCCACCAATTTCTGTTTGAATTTTACCAAGGTTCATCTATGATTTCTACCAAGTAAATCATTCTCAGGACTCCTTCCAAACACTTTCTCACCACCTGTCATTTGCAGTAGATGACCTGATTTATCAGTCACTATAGAGCCATTTCTCAATGGTAAGGCTTTCACCTTCTTAATAACACATAGGAATATATTACTTTCTCTATAGTTGAGTTAGGACAAGCAATGTGCCATACCCATGCATAGTCCTAGCACTTGAAGCCATCACAAGGTTCTTGGAATTATGACAGAAACAAGATTGGTTCCAAACCTCAGCCATTTATCTGGTGATTTAAAAACTTAAGTGGAAAACTCAATGTAGGAAAGTACACAAAATATCAAAGGCACAGAGGAAGGGAGATTCAGGGTACCAAGCTGAGCGCATGAGAATTCTATAACCTTTTAAAATACCAATCAAGGTGTGAAAGCCAGAGCCAGTCACTCAGGAAAGATCTGAGCACACTAGCAACAGCGAGCAGAACACAAATACCAAGGAGGGTGACAAAGCAAACAGAAGGGTGGGATGAAGGCATTCCTCTCTTTATACAGTGTACACTTGCAGCAAGAGCAGCCTGTGATGGCAGGGTAGAATGGATGACACCGACCAAGCCTGGAGCCAGGGCCTTTGCTCTCAAAAAAAGAGAGGAAAGGAAATATGACCACATTTTTAACAGAGTGTTTCTCTTTTAAAAAGTAAAGTTAGAATTCCATTTTCACATACACACTCTTACACAGTTAGAATACACTATGTTCTAAAATATAGAGAGAACTCAAGAAGCTAGAGCCCAAAACCTTGAATAACCCAATCAAAAAGTGGGGTTCAGAACTAAAAAGGGAGTTCTCAGCAGAAGAATTACAAATGGCTGAAAGGCACTTGAAAAAGTGCTCATCATCTTTAGCCATCAGAGAAATGCAAATCAAAACAACTTTGAGATAGCACCTGACACTGTTAGATTGGCTAAGATAAAAGACACAGAGGACAGCCTATGCTGAAGAGGGTGCGGAGCAAGGGGAACACTCCTCCATTGTTGGTGGGAGTGTAAGCTTGTTCAGCCACTCTGGAATGCACTATGGCAGTTTCTCAGAAAACTGGGAATCAATCTCCCCAAGGACCCAGCAATACCACTTCTGTGTGTATACCCTAAAGATGCATATTCGCACTCCAAAGGCATTAGCTCAACTATGTTCATAGCAGTGTTATTTGTAATAGCAAGAACCTGGAAACAACCTAGATGCCCCTCAACTGAAGAATAGATTAACAAACTGTGGTACATCTACACAAGTACTACTCAGCAGTAAGAAAAATGATATCCTAAAATTTGCAGGCAAATGGATGGATTTGGAGAATATTCTCCTGAGTGAGGTATCACAAACCCAGAAAGATAAGCAGGGGATGTACTCACTCATTAGTGGTCTCAAACAAACAAGCAAATGAGAAAAAAGCCAAGCATGCCCAAGATGCAAACCACAACCACTGAACAGCTTGGGATCAGAAACACCTTGGACTGACTCCTTGGATCCCACTCCCCCTAGAGGAACACCTGACTCAGTCTTGAGGTTGAGGGGAGAAAACTGGATCTGCCAGGAGTGGAGGCTAAACTAAGCAATATTGGGACAGTGGGACCTTGGAACCGCCTGCTGCCTGCCCCGGGGAGGTGGGGTGGGGGGCGGGGATGGGGAGTTGTGGAGAGGGGAGAATGACCTGATGTGTTGGGAAGGGGAAGGGACCTTGAATAAGGACATACAAGGATAGAAAGTGTGACTTCTTTGTTCAAAATAATAAAATAAAAAAAAAGAAAACTTTGGCAGAAAATAAAAAGAGCACTCATTGCTCTACCATAGGTCCTGAGTTCAATTCCCATCACCCACATGGCAGCTCACAACAGTCTGTAACTCCAAGATCTAACCCCATTGCACAGACATATATATGCAGGCAAAACACCAATGTAATAAAGAATGAATAAATTATATAGATATAGATATAGATATATATGAACACTTTCCCTCTGCCTTTGACAATCTTGTATCTTTTCAAATTTTCAGTCTCAACAATTACAAAAGCGGCCACATGAACTAAACTCTGGATCTTCATCTTCTCATGCGGCTTCCCCAGAGCCACACACTAAAGGAAGATAGGCTTGGGTGTGATCCATGTGCTCGTGATCTTAAGACGACCATGAAAGACTGGAGCATAGCCTACTGGAATTGCCTTCAGGTTAAAACCTTGTAGGAGCACACAAAGACAACAGCAGGGCTGCTGGTACATAGAAGAAATGGGCAAAGATGAAAGGGAGAACCAGACAGTATTTTAGCTTGAAAACTCCTACCACCTGTACATAAATGATTCCTATAAGATAAATGTTTGAAAGAAGAATTCTTACTTAATTACTTTCCAAGTAACTTCTTTATTCCACTGAGCTGGGAAGATTTAAGATGTCACCTAGCAACATGAGCTTCCATGATGCCATGTAATCTTTATGTGGATAACACTGTATTCTGCTTTTCAAGGCTCTGGATTTACTCGAGCAGTAGGGATCTAACACACACAAAAATTATCTGACTGCTCAGATACTATAGAATTGTTGATCTTTTAGCATATAAAGTATGACTTGATTAATGGCCCTATAACCTGAAAAATATAATCTACCCTGTAAAATGTTTCATGTGTATATAAATGTATATATGTAGAAACATAATAAGCAAATATATGATCTGTCTTCAGAAATATTATTGCTTTGTAATTTGAATTGCCTAATAGTAGGCATGGATTGTATGTCAACAGGACAGTTCCTTTGTTTCTATCCTTACCACTTGTGGTGGTTAAAATAAAAATGTTCCCATCAGCTTACAAATTTAAATTCTTGGTCCCTAGTTAGTGGAAGTTTTGGGGAAGGATTAGGAGGTGTAGTCTTGTGGGAGGAAGTGTGGTCTTGTTGGATGAGGTATGTCACTGGTGGTGAGATTTGAGATTTAAAGGCCCACACCACGCCCTGTCTCTCTGCCTGCAATTTAAAAATACAACATGAGCTGTTGGCACCACTCCAGCACCAAGCTTGCCTACCACCAAGCTCTCCATCATAATGGTCATAGACTAATACTCTTAAAATGTAGGCAAGCCCACAATTACGTACATCTTTTTATAAGTTGCCTTTGGCATTGTGTTTCATTACATAGTAGGAAAGTATCTAAGGCACTACCTTACTACACAAGTGAGTACAAATGAAACTGAAATAGCACTAATTAAAAAGGACTGGCACACTTCAAACATAGTTAGCAGAGGGCTATGACATCAGTATCTCAGAAAGTGCTAATATCTTCCAGAAATATAACAGCAGAAACCATGATAAAGCAGGATAAAAATGTGTTCAATACAATATTGACTTGCGGGATTGCTGAGTTCCAAGTAAGAATTTCCCTCTTGCTCTACAGAGTCAATCTCCATGTTCCTGGGACAGATACACAGAGCTGAAGCAGAGTTGACGGAGATCTAGCATTACAACTTTTGACTTTAATAACTACAAGATGCTTTACATGTATTGACAAGACTGCACTCACGGGTGTAGACCACCATGCATCTCCCTCACCAGGAGGCAACTAAATCTTCTCCAACAGCCAGGTAACTAGATGCCTGTAATAAAAGCAAGTCAAAATTAATATTGCCTGTCAACACCTTCACATATAGCAGCAAAAGCTGGTTTACAAGTCTCAGGTTTTCATTGGCTCTGGCCAGTATCTTCCTATCTCCAAAGCAATCCCTCCCACAATGCTCCCCCTGTAAGATGCTGCTGTCTGGAGTTTTCTGAGCAAAGCCTGCCCAAGTCTGATTAATTTTGAATTTAAAATATTCTAGAAGGTTGTGCTTATGTGTAAACAAACAGTAAGAAGTGAAATTGAAGCAAAATCTGTATCTCTTAGGATGTTTTGTCTTAAACAATTTTCACATGTTTTATTCTTCATAAAACTGCTTTGTCAGATACAAGCAGTAAAATATTTAAGTAAAAATTGCAGACTATAAATAAATAAGCAACAATAGAAACAAGTCCTTCCTCCAAACTAATACGTTTTGTAATCTATCAGTTTAGTCACAGCTTAAAGACGCAGAGTCCAAGTGGCCACGTAAACAGCAAGCATTCAATCTAAAAGTGAAGCATTTTATTGACTATTTAGGGCTTTTTATTTCTTCTGACTAAAAAAGTAAAATTCAAATATTACAGTTGACGCTAAATCATAAATCCATCAGAGAACTTATTTCCCCAAATTCTAGCTTCGAAAATACACAGAAAATTGCCTAAAGGTAGACAAAGTTGTTGCTTTTATCCTACTGAGCATCTGAATCCCCAAGATGATTGATTTAACGAGGTTTGCACATTAGAAGCCTTTTCCTCTGTTACAATAAGAGGAAATCACAGGAAAGATTAATGTACTCTGCATGGCGCCACTGTATTAAAATGTCTTTGAAATGTCTTCACTCCAGGAGCACTTCTTACCCAGGCCAGTAGTCAGTGAAGTTGGTCTCAGGGTACAGAATGTATTAGCTGTGGCTGATGGGGCTGTCATGTGGGAAATGAATACCTGTGATTCACAGACTTTCCAAAAGACATATAGGCCAATCAGTTTTCAAACAAAACTAGATTTCAGGACCTGTCACAAGGAGAGCTGGCTTTTGAGATCCTTTCAAGTGAGTACTCCCATGGACCTGCCATGATGTCTTGGGTCTTGTCTTGTCATAAACCACACTGTTAGCAACTGGGGAGCAAAGTTCTGCTCCCTGAGATCAAAAGTCCTACATCAGGAAGATCCCCTCATGCTCGGGTCCTCGTGATCTCTGTCTCTGCTCTGTCAGATTTATAGCCTTAATCCCTCTTCTTCACAGACAGAAAAAAAAGATAATCATCTCAACACCTTATTTTAATAGCTGGAATGGTAACATATGCTGATTATATACCTCGTTATCTATACCTCATTATGCCTGGACCTGTTCCTTCTCATAACAGTCTGATTATATGAAGGAGGCAACTCAGAATATTTTATTAGCATACATTAGTAGTAACAAACAATGGGCTTCATTTTGACAACTTCATGTGTGTGTTTCACACTCTGATCATACTCACCCATCATCCTCTTCTTTATATCTCCTACCTCTGGCCCTCTTACTCGTCCAAAATAACCATTTGCTTCCTTCATTCTTTTTTATTCCCTAGATTTTCCTCATGAGAGAGAACATTTGATATTTGCCTTTATAGGTCTAGATTATTTGCCTAACATGCTGATCTCCAATCATTTCCCTACAAATAACATGATGTTGCTATTTATGCCTCAATTCTTCTCTCTCTCTCTCTCTCTCTTTCCCCCCTTGTGTGTGTGTGTGTGTGTGTGTGTGTGTGTGTGTGTGTGTGTGTGTGCGTGTTGAGCTGTTTACTTTGTGTCAACTGGACACAAGCCAGAGTCATTTGAGAAAAGGCAACTTCAAGTGAAAAACTGTCTGCATCAGATTCACCTATATGGTCAAGCCTTGGAGTCATGCTCTCAAGGAATGAATAATGTGGGTGGACCTAACACATTGTGGACACTAGCCTTCCTGGGCAACTAATCCTGGGCTGTTTTTAAAAAGCAATGTGAGTAAGCCTTGGAGAGAAATTCAGTAAACATCAGTGTTTTGGTGTGCTGCTGGGTTTGGTGGTGGTGGTGGTGGTGCTGTTGCTGCTGCTGCTGCTACTGCTGCTGCTGCTGCTGCTGCTGCTGCTGCTAACTTGAAACTGGATAATCTGAGAAAAAAACCTCATTTGAGAAAATGTCCCCATCACATTAGGCTTAGCAAACTGCAGAGCATATTCTTGACTGATGGCTGACATAGAAGGACCTACCCACTGTAGACAGTGATGTCCTGAGCAGGTGGCTCTGGCTTGTAAGGCAGGAAAATCAGGCAGGAAGTAGCACTCCTTCATGGCCTCTGCTTCAGTTCCTGATTTCATAGTCCTGCCTCAACACTCTACCCTGACTTCCATCAAAGATAGAGTACGGCCTGAGATCTGTACCCTTTCTTCCTTAAGTTTCCTTTGGTCATAGTGTGCTTATCACAATAATAGAAAGCAAAACAGAACATATCATACATAGATGTGAGCTATATATACATATATGTACATCACATACATATAATTTTATATACACACTTTCATATAGATCACAGTTTATATATCCCTTTTCATGGACACCTAGGTTGATAGCATAAATTAGCAATAGTAAAAAATGCCATAATAAAGAAAGACATTTAAGTATCTTTATTGTGTGGTAATGCTCATTTCCTCTATTATATACCTAGAAGTATTGCATCTGTATCACACTATGTTCAAGTTTTAGTTTTTAGGAGCCCCCATACTTTCTGAGGTAGCTTCTCTAATTACATTGTGACCAGCAATGTAGAAAGTGTGAAAAGCTCTGTCCCATTCTCCACTGTTCTACTTCCTGCCCCCCACCGCCATACCACTACATCACCTCCATGCCACCCCATGGCCGTCCTATGCCATGGCCTCATGGGTATTTGTTGTTGCTTGTTTTCCTAAATATATCTACTCTAACATGGGACAGAGGCAGTTTCAATGTAGATTTGATTTTCATTTTCCTGGTGCTTAGAGATGCTGAACAGTTTTTCTTGCATTTATTTCTTATGTGTCTCTTTAAAATTGTCCAATTTATTGAACCCCTAACATCATGCATGAGAAATATTACTTTGAATTGTTGGTCAGAGTTGTCCAAAAGAGAGGAAGGAGAGAGTATATGAACAAAGGAATCAGGATCATGAGAAAGAGACCCACAAAAACGGCTGACCCGAGCTATTGGGAGCTCACTGACTTTAAAATGACGGCTGAGGAACATTCATGGAAAGGAATTAAACCCTACAAATGCAGATGATAGTCAAATGGTGTGGGCAGTTTGTGAAGTCTCTTGCAGTAGAACCAAGTTTATTCCTGGAGCATGAACTGGCTTCTCGGATCCCATTCCTTACAGAGGAACACCTTACTCAGCCTTGAAACTGGGGGAAGGGACTCAGACCTATCTCAAATGGATATGCCAGACCAAGAACTGACTCACCTTAGAATTCCTTGCCCTCCCTCAGGAATGTATGGGGGGATGGGGTGGGGAGAGACTGAGGAAGGACAGAGAGGAGGGAAGGGAGGGAGAGCAGTGGAGGGTATGAGAAACAGCTTTTTAAATAAAAAGAAATTTAGAAAAAAAGAATGTTCCTATCTGTCAGATTTATATGATTAAATAAGTTAATATATACATACAATAGTAAAAACAAGCTATATATCCTCCCAGATTCCCTGGTATACAATATGATGAATTTTACAATTTTAGTCTTTACTCTTATTCCATGTATACATATGCATGTGTGTATTATATGCATATGTGTATATAAGTTTCTCAATACTTGGATTTTGTCTTTCCCAAAAAACTGTATGTTTTGCTACCGTCTCCCATATAACACACTCCTTTTGTGTAGATACTTTTGTTCGTTTTTCTCTTCCTCACATACTTGCTTCACAGTCACTCTGATCTTTTACAAGCTGATTTTTTATAAGCATGAATATGTGAATAAACCAATAAAGAATCCGGTCTTAGGCTCTCAAGACGTAACTCTTACATTGTGGAAAAAGAAACATCAAAGCATTAGAAGCATATAAAGTTGGTACTAAGTCACCCGCCCTTTGAAGCTGTATGTAACTAACTTGGGATTTTTCCTAATTTCTTATTCTGGAAAAATGACTTATCTATGCTAAAATTGCTTTTTATGTATTCTTCTATGCTTACATAATATTATGCAATTACCACAAAGAAATTTAAGTCACATAAAAGATGACTTTGGTGTCAAGAGTCCCTAAACATATTCAGATGGGTCCTGGCAGTGTCATGAAAGGCCATCAAAGCAGAAGGCAGTGACATACTGGGGTCATATACAAGTCATAAGGTTGAAGTCATGTAGGAGTCATAAAGGACTTGCACAAGATGTTAAAAATGTAGACTTAAAGAAACTAAAAAGTGTTCAGAGTAAAGATTCATGTTTGTGTGAATGAAGTCAAATAACTGATTAATGATCTCAAATTAATGAAGGTGGACAGTCATATATTTGATTGTCTATTTGCTAGAGATGTCCTTGTTTCAGAAACATGTGAACAGAAGTATTTAAGTGGGGGCTTGCTTACAGTTTCAGAGGGTAAGTTTATAGCCACACCCCCACCTGCAAGGGCTCGCTGCAAAGCCTGTGACATAGGTGTGTGCCTAAGTCTCTCTTCTTGTTTTCTTCTCTGTCTTCCTGCTCTGCTATCTTTCTGTCTCCCCTCTCTCCCCCCTCCCCCTTCTTAATAAACCTCATATGGCTCTCTTGCAGCCACAAGTTCTTTTCACGTGTGAAATACTAACAGTAAGTCCACAATCATCTTGGCAAGCAGCAGGCTGCCTGGTATGGGGTACAGCACTGAAGCAGTATCTGAGAGCTTACATCATGATTCACAGCAAAAGAGAGAGAGAGAGAGAGAGAGAGAGAGAGAGAGAGAGAGAGAGAGAGAGAGAGAGAGAGACTGAGCCTAAGCCTGGGCCTAGCATGAACACTAGAACCTCAAAGCCCACCCCAGTGACACATTCACTCCAACAAGGCCATGCCTACTTATCCTTCTCAAACAGTTCCACTAACTGAAGAATAAGCTTTCATTTGAGCCTATGACAGTCATTCTCATTCAAAACGCCACACACTGAATATTTTTTTTTAGCTAGTTAAGGAAAACTGAGTATGTATTTCTTTATAAGTAGGTGTAAAAAGCTGTATTTGACATGTAGTTTGCCTTAGATGATAAACCAGCAAGTTTAAATATTATAAAATATAATTACCTGCTTTAAGATCCTCATGTGAAATAAAATTACAGTGGAAGAATAAATAAATTTGTTTTAAATTCGTAAAAATAACTGTTGAAGCTAGATGTTGTGTATATGCTCAAAATTTTGAAAACTGGAAGGTTTTAGAGACGTGAAGGGCCTGAGATGAGAAATAATGATTTCTCTTCCCATTTCACCTCCCAAGCATTGCTAAAAGTGGGGCATCGACTTCTTAGGGTACAGCAGAACATGGGAAAGTGTGACTGAATAAGCCCATTCAGGATCTGCATCCATGTTGTATAATAGCCTACCCTTGATTTTATCTGGTCAACTAACAAATGTCTCATCAGTTCATGTAATTTTAACCTGGGCATTCTATCACAGCCAGTTACCACTGATACACTGTTATATACAATTATTTTATTGCCCTTAAATTATTTATTTTTAATTAAACAAGTAATTACATCCCATTGAAACAAAATATTGTTTGTACACTGAAAAACAAAGCATGGAGAGGAATATAGGATATAGCTTATGCTTTTCTTTTATGGCCCCCATCTCCTTCTTCTTACAGGCTACTAGTGTTAACATAGACTTTTAATTATTTGGGCTTAAGTGTTACCTGAACAGCTCGACTTTAGATGATATTATTTGTAAGAACATCCTAGTGTGTTTATGTGATGATGTATCTATTTGTGCCCATGTGTGGGACCTACTCCTTTCGGTACAAGGAATTTTTTTCCTTCACCTCTATTTCATTACTCAGTCAGCACTTATTTGTAGGTGATTTCAATATTGATAAAAAAACAGCTGGACTCACAGAAACTTTTCCTCACAGCACACAAACTAAACTCCAAGTCTGCAAATGTAGTATTTTTACCATCCCCGCCCCCACAGAAAAATAACAATAGAGCAAGGACAGCAGCAGGTGTGCCGCGTGCAAATGGCAGGCATGGAAGGCAAAGTGACTGACATTCTGAAGACATTTTCCAGCGAGATAAATTGTCAAAGCTGAGAACATTTGAACAGCAGGGCACAGCAAAGAGGCATTACATCTTCACATTTCAACTCATTTGGCTGTGCTCAGCAGAGTTACTTATAAAACTTAGTAAAGAGAAATCTACATTAACTGTTGAGCCATCCATAGGGCTGCATTTGGTGAGGAGAGAGGGCATATGTGCCCATCTGTTCCGGATCTAGCTACCTTCCCAACCTTGCCTCTCTTGTCAGTTTTAGAATGTAAACATTTTGAATGTGGGGAGAAACCGGGTTCTGTGGTGTGTTCTGAATGGTGTCCAGCACTCTGAGCACTTAGAACATTTTTAAGGAATAACAACATTTTGCATTGGACTGGAGGGAATAGAACTTCCCCTTCATTTGCTAAAATGAGAATATCTTTTATTCACCAAAAGCTGTTCTTTGGCTGACCAATTTAGCAAAAGAATAAAGAACTCCCTCTCTCATGCTTAGAAGGGACCTGTTCTCAAACAATGAAATGGTAATTCAAGGAGACATGTAGGAGCAGTGAGCCAGTTTGTAAAAGAACTTTTCTGGACAAGAAAGATGGTTTCAGAATGTAGGGGCTCAATTGGAATCAGCCGTGATGCACATTCAGTAGGAAATGTGTGCAGTTGGGCCAGGCATGGATAGAAGGAACAGAAAATCTTCTGGGTCCATATGCCTAAGTTTAAAAGTGGGCAGAGGTGTTGGTACTATCTCCTGGAGTCTTTAAAGAAAGTGTTATAGTCTGCTTCATTAAGAGAAAGTCAACATTTGCAAAATCTCACTTGGCACCTACCCTACAGCTCTTGTCATTGAGATGTAAAGCAGATGTAACAAATAAAATAAGTTGTACATAGTTACAAAGAAAGCCTGGAAACAATTCCAGTGGTCCCCAAAGTGACCAACAGAAGAGTGACCTCGTCTGAGCAGCAGAGTAGTATGCAGTGGCAAAGGGGCCACTGCTCTTCATAATCCTAGGACAACTCAAGTAGTGTGTCATTAAGCTTATAAGATGGTATGTTTAGTGGGACGCTGGTTTCATTGCAAAGAAATAGAAATATATCTGCACATTTTAAATCTTTTCAATAACTACTGGCATAGGATAAGAATTGAGGAACTTATCTTAAGGATGCAGTTTTTCAGAGTTTCTTATTTTGGATTATGTTACTGGGAAATTATTAACTAAGGGCCTCTTAAGCATTTATTAAAACTTGAGATTCATTAAACTGGCCAAATTTTACCTTATGAATGACTTTTTTAATGCTCTCTTCCAAGTCTTGCAAAAAGAAGGTAATGCTGTCTAGGCTAACTGGCTCTAAATAAACAAAATAAAACAGGTTAAAAATGTATGTGTACAGTACACTACTTTTCCTTAAACAGCCAATAACCTGAATATATAAATATTTGAAACGGTGAGTTGCTAATGTAAAATGAAAGCTGTAACCTCAGGACTAGAGCTGAATCCACAAGGGAATGACTACAATTTAGAGAAAAACAGTCAAGTAATGGGGGAAAATATAACTCCGATTGTGCCCACAGAGACTGTAAACAAGAAATCTAGTTGAATGACAAACATTATAAGCTGTCCACAGTGAGGGCTGGTTTCTATGCTACATTCCATTTGTGTAGATGGCAGTCATACACGTGATGTGGGATATTCCACCCAACAGCCCATTTCCATAGAAAATAAGTGTAGGAGACAAGCAAACATGCCAGGTGCCCCTGGTGAAAATAAAACTGTTAGGAATTATGATCCAGTCAAAGAATGAACACTACAGGCCTCCCGGGGAAGTTTAACCCAACCCCTAAAACCGTTTGTAGGTCTATTTTCAGTTACTCCTCAATTATTCTGAAAGTACATGCCTGCAGTAACTGGAGAAATCTTGATATGCAAAGACAAAACCAGTGCTCTTCCTCAAAAGTGTAACACAAAATCTTCACAAACTTTCTTGGTTTTTTTTTTTTTTTAATCCTATTGTTCTAAAAGCTAAGGAGAGGACACTGCCTTTTAATACCGATTAAATGAAAGCAATCCAATATTGTACAAAAAGTAATGGGCAATGATAAACACACTGGCACTATCCTGCTGGCTACTTAATTTATAGATGTTTGTTGTGAATGTAAATCAGTGTAATATAGGCACTATATTGTATAACAATGCATAACTCCATATTGTGACCAACAAAAAGCCCTTTCAGTCAGAAATAGCCACTTTTAAAATTCAGGCAAAAATACTCCTGGGAAGTCTGGAGTCTCTCCAGATAACTCACAGAAACATAAACATGCGATAATATTCTAAGTGTCACATCAGCTCAGTATCTGTGAGGTGGGAAACTCTATAGTAAAAATAACCAAAAAATGTGCTTTAACAAATTATTGTAAAATATTTTATTTTCTATGCACAACTTTTGGACTTATCTTCAGTTAGTGATCTTTTATACTAGCCAGACTGAAACTCAGCACAGATGAGAACATTTCATTTGTGGCATTATTATGTTTCATATCAGTAGTTACTACTTACAAAAAATTAAAAATAAAAACATCAATGTCTGGAAAGATGGCACAGCAGCTAACAACACCGGCTGCTCCTTTCAGGGGAGCCCAGCTCAATTCCCAGCACCTACATGGCAGCTCACAACCATCTTTAACTGTAGTCTCGGGGGAGGGATCCAACATCCTCCTCTGGTCTCCTTGGGCACTGCACACACATGCAGACATACAAGCAGGCAAAACACCTAAATACCTAAAATAATAAAAAATAGATAAATGGAATATTTTTAATCACCAAAGACATTCTTGTAATAATTTTGGTTATACTATAAGGGACAAAAAAAATTCAAATTAAAAAAAAGTCAAAGAACAATCTTAATAGTTTGTTAAGATAAAACACAATGGAAAAGAGTAATTCTAGAAGAGATTTCTCTCTCAAAATTTGTCAGATTACCATCCAACCTGGAACAGGAGAGCTCTGTCAGTGAAGGGGCATTAATCCTCTTTGTTGAGGGTTCTAATTACTATTACAATGGAGTTTTGGTTTCTGCAGTAAGTCCCAAGCCACTAACAAATGTTCCAAGGGGATAAAGGACCAAGTTTTTCAATATGACAGTCTTCAAAATATCCAAAACACTGCTACTGCAGGCCAGGTTTTAGGGGCTCCAAATTAAACATGTCACATTTTTAGAAAGTTTTCTCACAACGTACTGTACAGATTCTATACCCTCTCAAGTGCTTTTGGATTCTGTGTCCCAGTTAGGTTGGGAATCAGGCCTCAATACACAGCAAGTGTGGTCTAGGTGTGTATAATGCTTCACTTCCATTAAAGCTTGAATTTACATACTTTGCAGTCACATGACTTTTTCCCATGTCAGGTTGTGATTAGACATAATGTTATTTTTGTTTTTATGAATAGGATGCTTGTTTTAAGAATATTCTTGTTTTTAAGTCTCTTAGGACATTTTACATTAACACTGGAAAATTTTAATAGATTTTTTTTAGTATTTTTTGATTAACATTTATTCTATTTTTAAGACAATCAGAAAATCAGAAAGATATAGTACATTATACTTATAATATGAGATTGTTTTCACAAAAATATAATGTGTTACACAGTAAATGAAGTATTATGAACATTCACTAGCATTCTGAAAATTGACATTGTGTATTAATCAACCAATTTTTCTCTGTATTAAGTTTCACAGTCATGTATAATTACAATTTTATCACCAATTTCATATTTTATCTTCCTATTTGTTTGCTTTTTGAGACACAGTCTATTCAGTAGTCCCAAGATGCTCTAAAATTTGCTATATAATTCAGGCTGGTCTGAGACTCACAGTAGCCCAAATAGATCTCAGCCTTCTGAAAGCTCACTTCTGTAAACATGAATTTACAGGAGTGAGTCACCATGCCCAACATATTATGTTTTTAAAGACATGTGGAGGCTATGTAATAATCACTCACTCTCCACTGAGCAATTACCACCACCTTCTCACCACTCCATGCAGCAATCCATGAAAGAAATGAAATATTTTTACTTAGGAAGGGCCTCCTGCTCTGAAGACATGTCATCACCTGGAACCTACATTCTGTTCTTCTGTGTCATGCCATGGACCACTTTCATATTTGCTGAAAGAAAATGTCCTTCTCCCTTCATGGGAACATGGAATCTGGAATCCAACTGGTTTAAAATACAAAGTTTTTGAAACATCAAACATTGTAAATATTGCTAAGGAAGGCCATGGAGCTCCACAGAAACCTAGGGTAGTTTTGGAGTCCCAGAGAGTGTCTTCGGAAGTTGTTTGTTCTATGACTTTCCTCATTTGTACATTCTCTCCTTGGACCTTTTCCTTAACTTTTAGTCACTGAACTTTTTTTTATTTTTCTGTCACTTTGATTTCAGTGTTTCCAATTCCTCCCTCCTCTTAATAAACACTGGGAGCATCACAGAATTGCATAGCTGTTCCTACTTTGAGTCACTTCCAGAAAAACATACAGGACGTTCAAGAGAGGTGCTTCTTGTATGTTTGTGTGTTGTTTGCATTTCTTCTCTGAACTCTCCTGTTCTGTTAATCAAAATCAGGTGACATTCCTAGTGCACCAAGGGCCAGCATGAGAGGTGTCTGGGCATCTTGAGCTACAGTAGCTCCAAGTCATTTGGATCTTTCAGGGTTCCACTTCTTATCTTAAATGACTCTATGATCCCCAAGATAACAAAGTCACATAGCATTTCTTCGGGAAAACAGCAAAAGGAGAATATTTGTTATGAAAATATCAAGGATATTAAGAAACTACATCTACAAAGACCTAGAATGTTTGTGACAGAGTGCAATGTCTTTGGATTTTGTCCCTTAAAGGAAGATTTCTTTTCTTCTTTACATTTCTACTGTAACATACCTGCTTTCTATGTGGATCAGGGTGTATGATCAAAGTCTAATTATTGATCATAGAAGAGCCAGAAGATAGAACGACCAAAAATACTGCTATTGTACCAGCTTCAAATATGTGAAAGTGTACTGGACTTATGTCTGGCTATGAAGCCTGCGAAAAACAAAAATATTTTTAGAAAGTCTTGTGCATGCTTCTGAGCACAGCCAAATTTGGAAAGGCATTTACTACAGTGTTACAATTCACTCCTTATGATATAATGTAACAGTAAATACTGCTTTGAAAATAATCTAGATGTTCTGATATGTAATAAATTCTCCAAGAATATTCTAAGGTTATCATTTCCTTAAAAAATGAATAGAAAGAGGATGATACAGGGACAGAGGCTGAATGAGGCAGCACCTTTGCTCCGGAGATGGGACAGGCTTCTCTCCTCACGTTAGGTCTTACCTTGTCAACACTTACCTCGAAGGTGGTCCAGGCTGTAGGAGAGGCTAATGTAAATCAACAGCCCTGGGAGGCAGACTACTGTGCATGTGGGATGGCCTGAGCCATGCAGAGAGGGGCAGTGCACTGAGCTTCACCTCCTCTTAGCAAATGAGTTACATGTAATGCAATGTGCACAGAATTGGTGCGTGTGTGTGTGTGTGTGTGTGTGTGTGTGTGAGTGTGTGTGTGTGTGTGTGTGTGTGTGTGTGTGTGTGTGTGTGTGTATACACATGGGCACTTGAAAACACTAAAAGCAACTTGGGCAAAAACTTGAAAGCAAAGAAAGATGTGCCAGATTCATAAAATTTAAACCTTTTTGTGTCATATGATAGATCTCTGAGTTTCCTAATTCACTGGACTCCCCTATAAGTTACAAAAACACATTCCTATGATTTGTAAATATTTATCTTTCTACCATTTTTATAAAAAAGTATATAGTGTTCATATCCATCTTCTTAGTTTAAGTGATTTATTTGTGCATATTAACTTCATATTTTAATACCCTTCTGTGTTTTTAAATTATTTTTCAATAGATTCTTTTGGAATTTTCCAGTTTCTGTGAGTGCATGTCTATGTGTGTATGTGTGTCTTGTATAAAGATGTGTTTGCATTTCTGTGTGTGTAGCTGTGTGTTTGTACACACATGTGGAGACCAGAAAACAACCTTGGGTGTCATTCCTCAGGATCTTCCTTCTTTCATTCATTCATTCACTCATTTCTTCCCTTCATTTTTTTGTGAGGAGGGAGGCCAGGAAGTAGATGACAAGGTCTCTCAATGGCCTGAAATGAGACTCACCATGTAAGCTAAGCCAGTTGGCAGGCACACCCATGCTGCCTTCTGTCTGTCTCCTGCCTCCCTAGTCCCCATCCCCACTTGCATGGAACCACACTGGGCTTTTCTGAATGAGTCAAGGAAATCTAACTAATGTCCAATGCCAGAAGGGCAAGTATTTTACTTATTAGCCATTTCTCCAGCCAAGAACTTTCTAGGCATTCAACCATAGGTTGTCTTTGCTGTTCAATGTCTTACAATGTTAAATGTTTAGTTTATCTTATCTAATTGTTCTAGCTAATGCTGCCAATGTTAAATGCTAGTGGTGAAAAAAAGTATAGTCATAATTTTATTTTTAACTTAGGTGAGAAAAATTTGTAAAATTTTATTTGAGTGATTGTGACACACAGATGTGTACATACATACCTGTGAGTACATGTATATGTATCTGAAAACATAAACATTTCTAAACACAATGTAACATATAGTTAGTGCTTTGATTCCTCCTTACCCATTTCTTAAAAATAGAGATTAAATTTGTCAAATGTTCTTTCAGTATCTATAGACATGATATATTTTTTCTCCTTAAATCTATATAAAATTTTACTTATCATCTTAAATTTATACTATGAACCTCAGAACATCTTTGGATAATTAAAACACATTCAGTTATAATATCATTCTTTTACTGTCTAACAGGACCCCAGACCTTAGCACAACTGACTCCATGATAGAAGTGACACTAAGGCCACACACAACTCAACATGTAGACAGTACCACCAGACAAAATGAAAACAAAGACTTCAAATTCCTTCAAAGTGTATAGTTCTGGGAAAGCCTCTAGATGTACTAACCTTGCTTTTTGGCTTCTGTTGCGCTTTTTCTGGCTAACTGAAGAAAGTCAACCCAGCATGTGGTTTTTGTACTCAAAAGCTCACCTTGAGAAAGGCTACTACACTGAGATCCTGAACACACAATGTACAATATAAAGACTTTCTATTTGCTTAAATCTATGTCAGAATACTTCTCTCTGATACATATCCCACAACAATGCACTGATGAATATTTTTGCTTGTATTTTATATAACTGTTATCAATATTTAGTAGTGAAATTGGTCTGCAATTTTTTCAGCTTTTATCATTTTAATATTGATACTGTACTCACTTCATAAAATAAATCTGAACCTATTCTGTTTTCATTACTAAATTATAGTAGTTTAAACAGCATCAAATAGATTCTATACAAACGAGCAGTTTTGAAACCATGCCCTGGCGACGGTTTAAGGAACATCTCATTTTGAGAAACATTTTTTATTTTTTCTTAACTCTTCATGCCTACTATATTTTATTCATGATCCAATTTTAATCATTAATTATTTTATTGTGCTTATATTTGTAATCATATATAGAGTTATTTTTCTACTACTCCATTTGTCATCTTAAATAATGTTACTATTTTTCATTAGGACTACTTAAGACACACCTCTCAGGCCTGTTCTGCTTCCTTCCATTTTCCCTCTCCCTCCGGCCCATCAGTCCTCGGTGTTCAGTATTAAACATTTACAAATCACATTGCTGCCCTCCTGTCCTTTCGCACCTTTTCCTTGGTGCTCTGTTTAATCTGTGTACTGCTTCTGTTCAGTTCATTTACCCTCACTTTCCTTGTCTTCTGTTAGAAGTGTATCTTCAAGATTTTCTTTTGATTTTTTGCGCGTGAATAGAATCTCAACACACTAGAGTTTATTAGCAGAGAGGCGGGAGAAGAGAAAGAGAAAAGGGAAGGGATCTTGTGTGAGCACTTTCTCTAAGAGGGCAGGTGGGCCCATGTTTGCATAGCCACACCCAGGGGCGTGGCAGCAGCTCTGCTCCATCCCAAGTGAATGCCGGCCTTGGGAATGCTTACGTTTTCTGTTTCTCATCTGAAACTTCTGCCCATGGGGGAAAGTTTAGCTCCTTGACTTCCCCCCTTAAGAGTACCAAGCTACAGGATACCCTGTAGGCATCGACTGTCGCTATTTAAAAAGTATGTTAGGATTTAATTTATTTCCTGATCAGTTACTTTAGTTTATTTGGGATTTTGTTTGGTTTGGCTTTGCCAATTTAACCAAATGTTCTCACTTTATTCTTAGAAATTAGTTTTATTAGTTTAACCCTAACCCTAACCCTTATGGTTTTTTTAAACATAATCTTTTATTGATTCTTTGGAAATTTCACAACATGCACCCCAATCCTATTCATTTCCCAGTCCCTCTGTGGAAAGAATGGATATTCTTCACCTTTGTAGCATCCTCGCTAACAGCAACTTAATTTTTTAATTAAATAAATAAATAATACAAATAAAAATATTGATTAAAATAAACAAAACAAAAAAAAGAAATAATAATAATTACAAAAAAGAAAAACCAAACAAACAAAAACTACAGACCTTCATCATTCCCGCCTCTTTATCACCTCTACATTTGTCTCAGTGGCACTGGAAGCTGAAGTGTGTCACTCAGTACACCCTTTGCTCAAGGCAGTTTTACTTGCAATTGTTCATTGTAATGAATTGTTGGTCAGGTTCAAGGCCCCTGGCTTATGATACACCATCAATCCAGAACCCTCACCCAAACTTCTCTTGAATATCCTGCTGTTGCATTGAGTAAAGGAGATCCTACAGCTATAGCTCAGGACCAGTCCCCACACAAGTGTTGCTAGGTCCCAAGGGTTCCCTTAGAGGACAGGGTGAGAAGACTCAGAGTCAACGACACAGACCTCAGGAGTCAGTTGAAAAGTGAAGGGCTTCAACAATGGGAAAAGTCTATGTACCCTCCTCCCAGCACCCAGGCTTGTCAAAATCAGGTGATATTGTATAGCCCTCCCTACTGGCTGGGCATGATCAGGAGATCTGACAGCATCTGTTGCTAGGCAGATTCCATGTGGTAAGGAAGTCTGGTCAGTGCCTGTTGCTAGGCTCTCAGGCTGACTCCAGATTGGTTCATACAAAAGTACATTATGTGCATGTTTTGGTGACTAGTTTAAGCCAATTTCCTCAACCCTTTGGGCGTGTCTTACTGCATATCCACCTGTTTTATCTTATTATGTGGACACTCAATAGGAGTCAGAGTTCTTTGCCCTAACCTTGTTGACCCTGCCTCAGGAGGGCTCAGCAACTGGACTGTGCTTGTCTTAAGTTGGCTTGCCTAACAAGCTCTTCCTCATCATTGACTACCAGTGCTCAGAGAACAACTCCTGGAGAGCTGCCTGGATGGAGAGGATTATGCAGAAGCCTTTTGAATTTCAGAGAACCAGGCATCCATACCCTCATGTGAAGGGCTATGAACAGGATGTCTAAAAGCCATTAAACCTGAGGAGTTGCCTCAGTGGTTTCCCATTGTTGTTGAATGTGCTGTAGGAAACAGTTTTTTTTTTAAAAAAAAAAAAAAAAAGAAAAAGAAAGACTAAAAACACCACCACCAATTAAAACATAAGTGAGAATCCATGAGAGATCAAATAGCCTTTTTATATTATGCAAAACCTTTTCAAAAAAGGCTATGGGCTGGAGAGATGGCTCAACTGTTAAAGGCTAGGCTCACAACCAAAAAAGGCTATAACCTCTGCCCTTATTTGATTTAAATAAAAAATACCATGTGTTAGCTTTAATGAATAATATAGAAAGTTCATATTGTGGTTTCTGTAGAGTTTCTTCATTGATTTTAAGTCTGAAAATGTTTTTCTCTATACCATAAACTTCATGCAGGACAAGAATCTTAGTAGCTTCATTGATAATTTGGAACTGGGTGCTGTCCTGTTCTGATGTGACTGAGGCTAACAAGGCCTGGTAAGCCATTAGAACCCAGCAACATCTGGCACCAGAACAGGGACATTGGACAGGGGCTGTTGCTATGCCCTCAGAGAGACTTCAGGTTGGCTTATACGGAAATATGTTACGTGTATGTCTTGGTCTGAGCCAATTTCCTCTACTTTATAAGCTTCTACAGGTCATAGATGAGGTAAATTTTAAGGTGGTCTGACTCAAAGCCCTAGGTGTGTGCCTGGGTGGTATCTGAGTTGGTCAGTTCAGACCACTGGAACCACACCCCTCAGTCAAGGGATAGAGTCAGCTCTCCAAGTACAGGAGTCAGCCTTTTGATTGGGATAGGGCAGTTCTCCCAGGACAGTGAGGGTCAGGACTTGCTCAACAGGCACTTGGATTTCAATATGCATGGTTTGCAAGGGCCCTAAAAGATCTTAGCTGTAGTAGGATCATGGACATAGACATGGCTCTCAACAGTGGCTTGGGCCCAAATGGGAGCATAGGCCACTCAGATTGTGATGGCCCCTGCAGTGGTATGGCCCTCAGACACCAATAAGGCAACAGGTGGCAGCCCTGACCCTGGGCATCCATACAACATGCCCTTGGATGGTAATAGAAGCTACCGAGATCAATCAACACAGTCCCTGGATGTAGTAGGGCCACAGACCCAAACATGGTCTCTGGCAACAGCCCTGCCTAGACGTCCTGGCCACCCAGATCTGCCTCTCTTCACAAAACATGAACAATACTGCCTGTCTCTCTTCCATTTCCCTATCATGTATTTGTTTATCATAATGGCATCTGACCACCCAGTACCACAAAGTTCTAGGAAGACCAAGAAGGCTGGTGGTTCTCCTCTACCCACCCAGGCCAAGGGACAATGGGCAGGCATATGGGTGTCTTCACCAGCCCATTTTCCTTATGTGCTGAAACATTCTTGATTAA
>PVIH01023183.1:0-25414 GCA_004025045.1 Sigmodon hispidus
TCCTCATCCCTGACTCCTCATCCTCATCCCTGACTCCTCATCCTCATCCCTGACTCCTCCTCATCCCTGACTCCTCCTCATCCCTGACTCCTCCTCATCCCTGACTCCTCCTCCTCTCCTTTCTCCCTTTTACCTCCTCTTCTCCTTGTCCTCTGTTTTAGTTATCCTTGTGAAAGGGATTAAAAATCACTAAGGTCAAATTTCTTCAAAAGGGATCATGTTGGACAAGGTAGAAAGGAAATTCTTACAACAAAGAGCAGTTTAAAATGTTTACATGATGTACTAGAAACCTTTTTAAAAATAACTTATAATACCTGACGTTTTAAAAAGGATCTTGAAAGAGAGGAGAAATTTTGGGTATTACAGTAGTCAGCTCTGACATTTAAAATTTTTTTCTTTAAAAAAAAAAAATAATCCATTCATTTGCTAGAAAACAAAAGTCTGCTCTTTCCGCCGCCATCTTGGTTCCGTGTCCTCCGCACAAAATGCCTGGTGAAACCACAGAAACTGTCCCTGCTACAGAGCAGGAGTTGCCACAGCCTCAAGCTGAGACAGGGTCGGGAACAGAGTCTGACAGTGATGAATCAGTACCGGAGCTCGAGGAACAAGACTCCACACAGTCAACCACACAGCAAGCCCAGCTGGTGGCAGCAGCTGAAATCCATGAAGAACCGGTCAGTAAAGCAAAACAGAGTCGGAGTGAGAAGAAGGCAAGGAAGGCTATGTCCAAACTGGGTCTTCGGCAGGTTACAGGGGTTGCTAGAGTCACTATCCAGAAATCTAAAAATATCCTCTTGGTCATCACAAAACCAGATGTCTACAAGAGCCCAGCTTCAGACACTTACATAGTTTTTGGAGAAGCCAAGATTGAAGATTTGTCTCAGCAAGCACAGTTAGCAGCTGCTGAGAAATTCAAAGTTCAAGGTGAAGCTGTTTCAAACATTCAAGAAAATACTCAGACACCTACCGTACAAGAGGAGAGTGAGGAGGAAGAGGTTGATGAAACAGGTGTGGAAGTTAAGGACATAGAGTTGGTCATGTCACAAGCAAAGGAGGTCGGAGCCCTGAAAAACAACAGCAATGACATTGTGAATGCTATTATGGAATTAACAATGTAACTATTTGACAGCAAGAACTCTCCCCCTCTCCCCTTTTGGTGTTTCGAAAGTGGAACTACAGCTTGGTTTGAAATTTGTACTGTTTCTATCACTAATAAAGTTATGGCTTCTTGTTGGATGAAAAAAAAAACAAAAAACAAAAGTCTACTCTTAATTTACCAAACCAACTCACAGAATATAAGACATGAATTTCCTATAAATATATATATATATTTTAGTTTCTTGTTATCCTTATTATTACTGAGGCTACATTTCTGTCTCTCTGTGTGAATCTTCATGAGCATCACATACCCACTTACATTTTCTCTTGGGTCATCCCCACCCCCCATCATCTAATCATTTGAGATTACTAAAATATGCTTACATATTTTAACCAAAAGTTTCCGATGCTAACTAACTCAAGACAATGGCAATTTGAAGGTAAATACTTAATGACCTAACTGTCCACAGCTGAAATGTTTGTGAGTGAGTATTTACACACACACACCCAGAGAGACAAAAAGAGACAGAGAGATTACATCATATATTCTCTCCTCCACCAAAACCTAAAGGTTTATTCTTTTGAATAGGCTATGGGAAGTGAGAATATTCTAAGACGATTTAAAAATAAAGTTCCAAATCATAATCTCTGATTCTTTGTGCAATTGTCTTGGTTAGACTAATCATCACAAATTAACACAATTGTTCAGTGTCTAGGCAAAATTATAACAGTTATAAGGTGCAAAATTCTATGAAATTATCACTAAAATTGCACAACTTACAGTGAAGTATTTGGCTTGTAGCAAATGCATGTAGACACATGTCCCTCTGGCATTCATTTCTTTTCTTCCTTTTACATTATCACAATATTTGAAATATTTTTTCCTTTAGTTACTTTGGTTGGTTGCTCAGGCCTTTTCCCCCCCAGTAAGCTTTGTTAAGAGGGCCAGCTACATGCTCTATGAGGCCCAGTACAAATGAGAATGCAGGTCCCTGGTCCAAATATTTTAAGAATTTAAGACAATGGCACTTGAGAATTAAGTCACTGGTAATGCCTGATGTTTTAAGTGGGGCATTTTGTGGGGTTGCTGTATTCACATCCAGGAATCCTTTGCTCATTTGAGGGTATCCATCTACTTCCTGTTTATATTTATGACTCCAGAGAACCATAGTATCTGAGAACAAACCTTCATTAAATAAATGCGAAAAATAAAACCCTGAAAGAACAATTAGGTTCTTAGTCCTCACAGTATAGGGGGAAAGAAAGGTCAAACTTTTCTAGTTCAAAAGAAGAGTGTGCTTTCATGAGAAAGCTATTTGCTTGATTCATGTTCAGAAAGATAAAAGATGTGGTGGTTTAAATGAGAAATGTGCTCACATATTTGGACACTTGATTCAAATATTGTTTGGGGGAAGTTAAGGATATAAGACTTGTTCAGTAAGTATATCACTGGGGGTGGGGTTTGGGAGGTCATGCCTCACCCCAGGTCCAGTTCACTCTGCTTCCTGGTTGCAGCTGAGGATGTGATCTCTCAGCCTCCTGTTTTATATGCTAAGCCTACCTCTTGTTGTCATATCTCCCAAGTACATTGGATTCTTAGTCCTCTGGAACTGTCAATCAAAATAATTCTCTCTTCCACTGGTCATTTAGTCATGTGATAGTAATTTATCATGGTATCAGAAAAGAAACTAATACAAATAAACTCAATCAGGATATTTTCTGTCTTCACAATTCTAATTCCTTTTTTTTTTTTTTTTTTTTTTTAGAAATCTCTATCTTTTTTTCTTTCAAAGACAGAGTTTCTCTGTGAAACAATCCTGGTTGCCCTGAAACTTACTCTGTAGACCAAGATAGTCTCAGAACTCACTGGGATATGCATACTTCTGACTCCTGAATGCTGAGGGTAAAGGTGTGCACCACCACCACCCAATGAGATTTGTTTCTTTAGAGATTCTTAGGTGAGTTAATGTGGCAAAGAAGATCCCTTCCATTCTCTAGAGGATGGAATCTAATATTTTTCTAGGAGTGCAGAGACTGATGGTCTATACACACACACCACCACCACAACCACCACCACCAGCAGCATGATCTCGGCATTCCAAGACATATATCCCTTGCCCCTTGTCTTGCTTTGTTTATTATTATTATTCATTATTATTATTATTACTACTACTACTTCTGCTATTGCTACTGCAAAGTCCCACACTGAAGAATTAGTGATTTCCTCTTATTCTGAAAGACAATGACATCTTCGGCTATGGGTTTATATTAAACGAAGGATGTGCAAATGTATAGATCAGTTGAGATTCTAGTGTGAGGCTTCTAACCTTGTCAGCTAGAGACTTACTTCTCAACAAATGGGTAACTCTAGCAAAGGCTATTAGCCAAATGTCCATTGGAGCCATCACTTCCTTTGCTAAAGGAATTAGAAAATTGGTAAGTTGGAACACCCTCAGCATCTATAACAGAAACCCCTTGCCCAAGTTTTCTGGGCTCCTCTTATACAGTCAGTTACCTTCTCTTCTATTGATGCTTCATTTTTTGGAGTTTTTATCTTTGGGACTAGACCATAACTAGAACTATTATTTTTTTCTCAAATCTGTTGTCATGATATTTATGACCTGGTGGGAAACTCAAAGTACAGTACCAGACATTGATGGGAAATCATCTCATTGTAAGATTTCCAGTTCAGATTTGCTGGCACTAGACAGTACATGGGGTTTGGAGTAGTGTCTGTCCTCTTGGGTGCTTCCATAGACCTGAGCGCTGAACCTTTTGATGTCAGCTTATCGCTTGCCTGGATCAGTCCCTGATCAGGTTCCAAACCTCCAGCTCATCCTGCGTGACTCAGAACGAGACCTGTGTGAAGCAAATAGCCCTGTGAACCAAAGGGAAACCTGCAGCAACCATCTTCCAAAATGACATTTTCTTAGTCAGGTCAGAGAGTACCACTCAATTAGGACAAAAGCATCAGGCAATTACATATAGCTGAACTTGATAGGGTCAGGCTGCTGCTAGACATGAGTTTCCAAAAGCCCGAAAGAAAGGCCAAGGGTGTTTAGGAAGAGGAAAATGGAAAATATAAAAATGCAACCTACAGCTCCTTATTTGGTTTTCAATTTTTCACCTGTCCAGAATAGCCAGATATTATCATAGGCCCTTTTTCTCTGTGAAGACTTATTTATATCCCAAATCAGCCCCCTTTGGAAATTCTTGTCATCTGTCCTCACCCAAAGTCATTTGATGGGTAATCCCTTCAAGGGATTTAAAACATCCCTTCTTTCATGAAAAACTGCCAGAGCAAACTTTTATTTATTATTAGATACTATCAATTTTCTAAGTGTTCTTTTGATATTTTTAGCATATGAGAGGTCACTGACAAGGCCAACTTCAAAATTAAGTCATTAATGAAACTAAACCAAATGTACTAAGATGTTGGGCCAAAGTCACTTTGACATTTATCAAATATTTCAATAACTACACATGTGGCTCCAGGAAGGCTTCTAGCAGACAAATAAAGTGGGTTTTTACATTTTTATTTGGTGGTGTTCTGTGGTCCAGATCTTATGATCTAGAAATTTATTCCCACGGCAGTGGTGCTTCGTCTAAGTCACTGAGCATATTTTCTCATCATCATGACCTGCAAAGTACACACACATCTCTATCTACTGGAAAAATGATTTTCTCTCTCCTTGTTTCTCTTTCAGCTATTTGTAAATTATCTTTCCAATGTAATATTTCTAACTGTAAAAATCCACTAATGGTCAAGTCCAAGGAATTAAATCAAAACCTAATTTAAAGGTCTTACTTATTGCCTAAGATTAAAAATCTCCTTAAAGTACATTTTTAATTACAAAGTACTTCACATGTAATCTACACAACAGCCTGTATGTCTACTGGTTCTTTTCCAAGACATGTGACTGAATCATGCTTTCATCCAAGGCACTCCCATGCAGGCATACACTACATGCCTTTCCAAGGAGGCACATGTACCCACAAGTCACTGAAGCAAGCATGTCCACTATGCAGGATTTGAAGCTTTATTTCCTTTGGTTATTGAAAGGATTTCCAGCCCATTAGCGAGGATGGATGGTAAAAGTTGGATTACTCATTGAAATATATATGTGTGGGCATGTATCTTCCTTTACTGAGAAATCTATTTGACTATAAATAGTGTGTTTTGGATTTGTACCCATTAAATTCTTGGAAATTTGCTTCATGTCTCATCCTTGTACAGAACCTGTGATGATTCTTGTGCAGGGACTTTTTGAGAAAATAGTATCAGGGAGGAAATAGGAATATAGACAGCAGAGGATTTTATATCTCCTTTTTGTTTCAGGCATTGGCAAATTATTATAACATATAATATTTCTAATTGCAAAAGGCAAGGGTAGAGGGGAAAATAAACAAAGATGCCATGGAGATTGAAAACTGGTGTCTGCTTGATCCCATGGGAAACAACATAGTAAACACTGAGCCACAATTTTTCCCATCTCCAGGCAAGCAAGTGGTCGTTCTTTACCCTGGGTCAGATTCCAGAGGAAAAGAACCACCTCCCAGGAAAGAGGGCTTCCATTGGCGGAGGACAGGTCTCCAGAGGGGATGGTGGCTATCTCACATGCACATTTGCTGTAGTTAAGTCCACCTTCCTTTAAGATGGATTTGAACAGGACCTCAGCAACTTCATTGACATCTAGCCCCCATAGTGCTCATAGTCACACAAGTGTCACACTACAGGTTTGGTATCTCTGCAAGATTTAAAATATTTCATGGTTGCTCCTCTCTCTCATGGCATCCAGGCTAATCTAGGTGGTTTACTATTGTATTTATCATGGAAAAGTCTGAGACACTTGAAACCATGCTCTTAGCTCTTCTACCCACATCCTGTAGGTAGCATCCTCACCTTGTGAGCATCCTTTCAAGTTGGTGAGACTAAATTCTATTGTTTTCTATCAGGTCATCTAATTTGGGAATGATGTGTTTCGTGGCAGGAATAGTAGGTTCCATGGTCATGAGATCATCATCTCATCTCTTCTGCCATTACACTGGTTCCTTTGTTTAGGCAATCAATGCCCATGTCAGTGGACACTTTGTGAACCCTCTCAGAGCAATGCTAGCCTAGGCTTAGAATCTCAACCCATTATGTAGTACAAGACAATATTGTTAGAATGGAGTACTTATTACTTTTCCCTTCAGTGTAGAAAGTTAGCCAAACTAAAAACATGGTCTTCTTGAGAAATAGTGTCTTGGAAGAGATGCAGCACTGGTTTGGGTGCCAATGGGCTCAGTATTAGTAACAGCAGTAGTTTGATCAGCTTTTATAAATGAAAGAGAACCCATATTGTTGGACTTGTACAAAGCCTCCTTCTTTCCTACTGTGTATACATCATTCAAAGGCCTACTCATTGCATAAGTCTGGAGTGGCTGGGGATAAAGGCAGGTTAAGATCATGTCCATGTAGTAGTTTAGCATAGTAATAGCGGCATGCAGTGCAGAGGTATGTACATTTTATGCTGGATGTTAGAGGGCACCTAGATATCTCTCTCATTGACCTCTTTATCCCTGGTCTTTCAGTTTTGCTCATTCTGTGTTTCTAAACAACCAACTAAATCATTCACTACTGTCTGTTAGTTTATGTTTTCCAGTTGGCTAAGTTATTTACCATTGCATACAGGTCTCAAAATACCTACCTCCATCTATTACCCATTCCAACAAATTGACTAAAACAGATTACTGCCTGAAGAAAGGCCCACTTGTCTTTCAGTTTCCCTTTTTTGTGTGAGTAGTAGAGCAGCAAGTAGTCTTTTCCTAGCTAACACATAGTATCAGGCTGACTAATAATTAATCAAGCTCAGGCTTTTGTCTCTTCCAGATCCCATCTCTGAAAACCAAGGGAGGGGCACAAATGAAACATTGGCGTGTGAAATAAGGGGTAGTACTCACTTGACATTTGCTCTAAGCCCGTGATAGATCACTGTTTTCATCTTCTAATGTATCTGCTGCTTGGCCTCAATTTACCACTTATTGTGGTGGCATTCAACTCAGAATGGTGGGATGTAACTGATATCATACTAATAGATGCTCAAATTCTCCCATGGTCTAATTGCATGTGCCTGTGTTTTTAAAAAGTATCTGATGTCCTGCACAAGATAGCATGATCTTGTTTCAGGACTTTGTGGTGTGATTCTTGTACTGAAGTTTTTCAGAAAGAGTCCAAATAGTGCTCTTTTCTAAGAGCTCTTTCTAACACAGTTGGCTCTATAGGCTCGATTGCCCAAATGGTAGTGCTACTTGCTGCCTGAGCTTGCTACAACATCCTTTCTTGTTCACAGATCCATACCACAATAGCAGTCTTCTAAATTATCTATAAGTAGGTCACAGTGGTACTCCCAAGTGCAGAGATATATGATGGAAAGCATTTCTTTCTGAAATTAGGAAGAGTAAAGTTGGATGAAGATGCCATGGCATGTCTTCCAAAGCTGAGATCTACTTTTCAAAGCCATGGATGTAACAGGATCCTGAATCTGTTTATAATTTGTCTTGTTTCATCTGGAACATAAGTGTCCTGCGAAGGTAGGCATCTGCTGCATTTGTTTTCTATCACATCTAATTAACAACGTTGTGATACAGAAAGAATACTCACTGGCCAGGGCTCACTGTCTGATAAATACTGTTGTCCAACCCATATGAGTGTGAATTTGTGATGCTCATTTCTGGTGTCCATTGAAAGCAATGTGTGTGTCAGTTCAGTAGCATCACACCAGCTCAGGAGAGTGTCATTCTGCATTAATAAAGAGGCCACATTTGGCACAACAGCTGTGACTAGTTAAGTTTTCATTAGCCAACTATCATTCTGTCATGCACCAGCAGTTTCTATAGGAACCAGACTGGTGCATTAATTGGGGATACAATGAAGATTGCCATCCCCTGCTCCACTCACATTTCCAATCTTCCACTATCATCAAAAGTGGAATTGTTATTTCTTATTTTTAGAGACAGTCTCACAGGGGTTTCCCTGATACAGTGGCTTTTTCACAAAGGGTAAATGAAATAAATGTTAAATATTCTAACCCTGAATCCTGCATCTGCATTCGCAAATAGAGGAGGTGACTACTGGGTAAGTCTTTAACATCAAGGAAGAGAAAAAGACAAAGATCAAGTCTTTGTTTTCTTACCTGACATCAAATGTCTCTGCTCTAACAGAGGGTGAGTGAGAGAATTTGAACCCCAAGTATTAAAATCAGTAAAGACAGATTCATTAGCCCTTGAAATATTAGGGTTTACTCTTTGCAAAGAGTAAAATTCCCCTACAAATTTGTAGTGGATTCCTAAGGGAAGGAATAAGCATATTCACTTGCTAATTGGTCTTTTCCTATAGGTTTCTGGTGATAACTTCAGAAATCCTATGGATTTCTGGCCAAACCTTAGTTACTGAGTTTTATGTTCAAGCATGAGCTCTTAAAAAATATAAAATAGACAAGGAAATATGATTTTCCATAAGGGCATCTGCTCACACACTTACATTTCATTTTGATCATGCAAGTAAATTAATAGAATTTCTGTCCTCACAGTTAAAAATGTAAAGTTGTCTCTGTGTTTCTAAGTTTCCATACATAGTAAATGGATGCACACTATAGTAGTCACTGCAAATCTGCTGCTGGCACCAAAACAAATAAGGCCTCCCTTCCAAGGATGACTTACAAAGAATGCAAAATAGGCAGGCTTGCACTTCATTCCAAATCATGCAGGTCACAAGAAACATTGGTGGGCTCTCCAAAGGGCAATCTAAGGCTTTCATCACATGCAATACTTAGCCATTTTTTGTCTGGCCCCTGGATTTTCCACAGATTAAGAAGTCTGGAATGTCAACTTTAATTCTACCTGAGCCACTGACCAAATTTGGGGGATGATGGGGCAATCTTGTAACTGCCTGGTTTTTCCTGAAGTGTAAAATAAGATGAAAAAAAAAATCAGAGTAAAACACACAATTGTACAATTTTTTTTTTTTATTGATTGCCTGGAATTTTGGCAGTTGGGTTCATATCAGTTGCTTTTCAAGATCATAAAATACATTTCAATGCCTGTTTCGTTCCTTCTTGTAAAAGAGCAAAAATTTTTCTGTATGCTTGCTTCTCTGCAACACAGCAAATGTCTTCTGAATGTACTGTACCACATGAAAGCAGCTAATCACATGGGCTATTGAGTACATGTAATGCATATAAAAATGTGTGTATGTCCATTTTCTTTCATAAGTCTCTCTCTCTCTCTCTCTCTCTCTCTCTCTCTCTCTCTCTCTCGGGTTGTATTTTAGACAAAGTTTCTTATTGGCCAAAAGCTCATCAAGTAGATTGGGCTGTCTGGCCAACTAGTATAGAAGTCTGGCCCACTTCTAGTACAGTGCAAAGATTACGAACACATACCTCCAAGCCTAGGTTTTTTTTAAATTTTTTTTAGGTTTTGAGAACTAAGCTGAAGTTTTCATGCTCATATAACAAGCACTTTTACTGACTAGGCTATACAGGCAAGCCCCTTCATTTTATTTTAGAATTAGTAGGTCATACAGTAGGTTGGCAGTTATTGCCCCATAATGTACAGGTGTGTGGTTGGTATATATCTTGAAAACTGCAGTAGAAACACAAAAATCTATTTGCTTACCATAAGTTTTTAATAAGAATATGGATCATCCCTTGATAATTTTCAGAGGAGAATAATAACAACATAAAACACAGAGACAAATTTAAACATTTTACAGGACAAACCAGAAAGATAAAATGTTAGAAAGATAAAAGCTAGGCAATATTTGTAGAATCATAATGGATATTATTATGAGAAAAAAATACAGTAAAATGTTGCTGTTTTAACCAAACAGGCCACTAACTAAGTGCATTCAGAAGGACTTGGTTTTTGTTGACAAAAAAATTTAGACAACTCCTTAGGACAGAAGCTGTTGTTTTCACTTTGGTCTCCTAAGAGGTATCAAGAGTTGGCCTAGAAAGCTTCTGGACTAACACAAAGGACTTTAGATGTTGAATTCGTGTTCTTGACTTGCAAGTCCATGACACACATATGAGCTGGACTTTGATAAATAGGGTTGTAACTTCCTGAAGACCCAGTGTATCAGGAGAAAAGCAACAGACTGCTTTTATGTGTCGAACCAGAAAACTGAGCCAATGGGCAGCTGGGCAGCAAGAACACTAAGCTATGTGTGGTCAGTTAAGAGATATGGCATTGGGAAAACAGAGAGTAAAATATGGCGGCGCACTGGAACAAATGTGGGCCTAGAAATGTCTCTCTACACATGAATGAACTAAATCATCCCATCTATGGCTTGCATGTGATATAACTGAAGAATTACACATGAAAGAAAGTTTTAAAAGGTTCCTCTTTTACTTTCTGCTTTACTTTCCATGAGAACTATCCATAATTACAAAATATCACAAAGAAATTGCCTATTTCTTAACCAAGAGAAGATTTAAGCTCATTTGGCAGACAAACGTTACATGTTTGGCTGAGGATAATACAATGTGTTAAGTCTGCAGATAGGTCTAAATTAATAAGGTATGCTTTCAATATTTCCCAAAATATTGCCAATTATTTCTACTGGAGAAAGATTCCCATAGATAGTGTTTAAAGTGCAGTCCCTGTTAGTTTTAACTAATTCTCAAATTGAGTCGTTATGTCTTTATTCTATTCCATGCAGATGGATAGCTGAACACCAGGAAGTACTTTCTCTTTGAGGTTTAGTTGCTTGCATTCCTGTTGCTGTACTTTGCAAACTAGGTTTACAATCTTTAAGTAAAATTATTCAATTCAAGAAGAAGTCTATTTCCAGGCGTTAGTCATTTGCTGTTTGTTTGGGGGACTTGGCCAATTATATCAGTTCTACTAGACAATTGTATCATATGTTGTCTCCATTTGTATTCCCACAGAAGCAGACATTGTTAAGATTGGATTCTGGTTCTCACTGGAACCCACCTAAATTATTCCTCTAAAAACTCTAAGACCAAAGGGATTGTCCAGCCACATTCCTGAGACATTGCAGATTATGCTTCCCATCCTGACATGTGTTGGAAGACAATGCTTTATCAACTGGAATAATCAGATCACAGAAAAACTCTTAAAGAACTGTTGACTTGTCTCAAATACTTTTCACCCATTTCTAAAACTTTAATAAAAGTAACCACGTTGTCCAGATCAGGAGAACAGCAGGAATGCAGAGGGAATTCAAGAGAATGTGGTAAGGGGTGATAAAGAATGCAGATTTAGGATCTCTGTATTGGGGAATGTGCCTAGATGTGAATCTTTTGGCCAGAGGGTCGTGACAATATAAGCCACATTCATTAGTGAATTCCAAAGGTAGGGGAAATGTCTCTGTTTTATATGCTTGAAACAAATGGGCCATTGGCCAGGGGTGTGGACATCCCTTTCACTACAAACCTTTCCCTCTTAATGACATATTTTGTAATGGGATTTGACGTATAATACAAACATCGTTCCCAACGCATGTATTATCCATCTCAGTTACTAACAATACTAAAATTAGTTTCTCTGTTTTTCCCATTTTAAATCTGTCCTGTCTTACCAATAGCCACCCACTGATTTTAAAATGTTAATGATATGTGTTGGCTGACTGTATAATATCAATTTTCATTTTTAGTACCTAGGGACATTTTCATCAGAGTGTAGATTGCTCAAAAATACTTGATGGACAATAAAACTAGATGTCTACACATAAGGTTTGGCAAGCTTTTTCGAATGCATAAAACAATGCAGATGGAAAATTTTAAGTTCTACTTGATTCATTTAAGAAAATGGGATAGTGAAATAGTTTACACATAAACTTAGGTTCTTCATATTCTTCCACTTAGTTGTTTATTTGTTCTGGATTCTTTGTTTTAGCTCTATAGACCAAGTTAGCCTCAGGCTTCTGCCTCTGCCTTTAACTGATCAAATTACAGGTGTATGCCACCTTGTTCCATCCAGAACTTGCATATTCTGACTCAAATTTTGAATGGATGCTTTGAGTAGACAAAGCCTAATTTATAAATTACTGAGCTGATATTCTTATGATTCTTTTCAAGAACACAATTTATTCGCATATATTGATTATGCATAAGGAGAGTGGATTTTATTGTAATACCTCTTCCTACATGTATATACCTACAGTCACAGGTATAGTGAGTGACTGAGTTCCTGTCCCATTACCCTCTTCTTTTGTTCCTACTTCTGTTGATCCCTTTTCTCTTTTCAACCTGTCTCCCTCCCACCTTCATGTCTAGTTTTGCATATGAGTTACAATGAGCCTCATTAGGGTTGCTTACAGAAGCTTGGGCACTTTACCAGGGGCATTGCTGCTAGAAGAACTATCTCCCTCTTCCCCAGCAACCACTGATTTCCAATAGATCCTAAAGGAGCAATGGAGACTTCTGAGAATCTCCATGACGGCATATAGTTGGACCCAATTTTGTGCAGCTACTGTCAAAGAACATAATTTTTCAAATGAATTATATATACTTCTTACACAAAGAACATAATTTTGGTTTTTTTTTTTTAAAAAAGGAAACTGATATTACTATGCAGCTCTGGCTGGCCTAGAATTCACAGAAATTCATCAGTATCTGCCTCCTAAGATCTGGCATTAACGGTGTATACCATCTCACCCCAGAAAACTTTTTAAAGGGACAAAGAACATGGTTCTACTTACCCTGCAATTTCAATGTTAAAATGTATGAAAAGAAGAGATGATAAACCATGCAGATACTATAAAAATCAAATCTTAAGTATAAAGTCTTTGCTCTTTCATAGGCATAAAAACTTACATTAAAATTATACAGTAGAAGTGATAATGTCTATTACCATTATCTGCCTTCAATGGTTCCTATAATGAGGTCCAGGAATCAAAGCTATATATGTGGAATAGTCACCTTCAACAGATAGTCAACCAAGAAGATCTACTGGGTTAGGAAGTTCATGGTTTTGCACATCCTACAGTGAGACTGATCAATGGAATATGCTAGGATTTGAGGAGATAAGTCCATAAACTCTCAGCTTGACATTGGTGTCCAAAGCCAACTAATAGAAATCAGAAGTGAGACAGAGGAAAAGCAACATGGAAGATGATTCTGGAGAACATGGCTTCCAAATCTACAACCCTGAAATAGACAGACTGGAAACCTATACATCTGATCATCAAATGAATAAAGGGCAGAAGATGTATTCTCTGCAGATAAAGAGATCTCAAGGGCAGGTGATCAACTATTTCATACAAATTCACAAGTCAGATTGGATAGGCATTTCTCCTTCCTTGGGGAAAAAATTATTAAAAGCACAAATAAGGACTAAGATTATTTTATTATAAAATACTTTCATGTGAAAGAACATAGCAGGAATTGGAAAATTACCCCTAATAAATCCCCACACAGACTCCCCAGTCTCTATTACTGAAGTATTGTACATAATATCAATGAATGAACTCGGTTGAAAAGGAGGTTGGGCCTTTTATCTTAGCCAATCTAACAGGTGTTAGGTGGTATCTCAAAGTTGTTTTGATTTGCATTTCTCTGATGGCTAAGGATGAAGAGCACTTTTTCAGGTGCCTTTCAGCCATTCGTAGTTCCTCTGCTGAGAAATCCCTTTTTAGATCTGAACCCCATTTTTTGATAGGGTTATTCAAGGTTTTGCTAAGATAAAAGGCACAGATGACAGCCTATGTTGGAGAGGATGCAGAGCAAGGAGAACACTCCTCCATTGTTGGTGGGAGTGTAAGCTTGTTCAGCCACTTTGGAATGCAATATGGAGGTTTCTCAGAAAATTGATAATCAGTGTCCCCAAGGACCCAGCAATACCACTTCTGGGTATATACCCTAAAGAGGCACATTCAAACTCCAAAGGTATTAGCTCAACTATGTTCATAGCAGCATTATTTGTAATAGCAAGAACCTGGAAACAACCTACATGTCCCTCAACTGAAGAATGGATTAACAAACTGTGGTATATATACACAATGGAATACTACTCAGCAGTAAGAAAAAATGATATCCTAAAATTCACAGGCAAATGGATGGATTTGGAAAATATCCTCCTGAGCAAAGTATCACAAACTCAGAGAGATAAACAGGGGATGTACTCACTCATTAGTGGTCTCTAAACAAACAAACAAGAAAAAAAAGCCAAACATGCCCAAGCGGCAAACAACAACCACTGAACAGCTTGGGATCAGAAACACCCTGACTGACCCTTCGAACCCCACTCCAACTATAGGAACACCAGACTCACTCTTGAGGGAGGGGGGACAAAACTGGATTTGGCCAAGAGTGGAGACTGATCCAAGCATTATTGGGTCAGTAGGACCATAGGACTGTCTGCTCCCTGACCAGGGAGGGGATGGGGAGTTGCAGAGAAGAAAAATGACCAGATGTGGTGGGAGGGGGAAGGTACCTTGAATAAGGATATACAGGGATGGAAAAAAAAAATTCAGAGGGAAAGCTGAACACAAAGTAAATATATGTGTAGCAATCTTATTTGCAGTACCACCCTTGATAAGCCATGCTTATGATTCTTATCCTCTTTATAGTTATTGTTAACTCTTCCACATTTTAAATTCATTTTACTGTTTTTTTGATAAATACAAAATAAAGAAGGAAAAAAAGAAAAGGAGGTTGGGAGAATAAAGAAGATATAATACAAGTAAAGTAAGATTAATAAAACATAAGAAGTCATTCACATGTAACTTCCATGTTGAAAGAGGAATCTGCGGGCTAGAGAGATAGCTGAGTAGTAAGAACACTTGCTGCTCTTTCAGAGAACCTGAGTTTAGGTCTCAGTACTATGTTAGAAGCTAGTAAGTAAATGAAAATGCAGCTCAGGGGGAATCTACCTATCTTCTGTCTTCTTCAAAAACCAGCATACATGACATACAGTTGTTTATTATGTTGATAATGTAAATATTTGTCCCACTTATGGGTTTAATAAAAGTTGATTGGCCAAAGGCAAACAGGAAGTGTGGGCGGGCCTACCAGGCTAAAAAAAACTCTCGGGAACATCTCAGAGTAGAGACAGATGCCAGAGAGCCACCTGACAGAGCCACCACAAACAAGACGAGGAGACACAGTAGACACTGAGGAAAGAAGCTGGAATGCTGCTATGAGAAAAGGTACTGAGCCACACAGCTGAACAAGATGGGTTAGTTCAGATGAAAGAGTTAGCAAGTTATATGCCTGGCCTCTAGGTCAATCAGCATAAAAATAATATAAGCATTTGTGTCTCTGTGGGACTGCATGTGTTTCTGTGGACTGTGGATCCAAACCTTGAGGCTAGTCTGGGCCACAAATCATTTACAACATATACTCACATAGACTTATAAATAAAAAAATGAATAAATATTTTTGGTAGAGTCTTGAGCCAGAGGATGTAACTTAGTAGTAGGGTGGTAGACCAGCATACACAAAGCCTATGCTCAATTCCAGGACTTAGCAAAATAATGATAATATAATAATAATAACTTGGATGGAATTTATGACTCATTAAGTACTTCCTCAGCACATTTAGGGCCTGGGTTCAGTCTTAGCCCAACCAAAAATAAATATTAAAAGTAAGGCCATAACATTTTATATGAATCTCTTTTACCTTGCTATGTTTATATTAAATGGCTAATTGTGGTGGTTACATAAGAATGTAAATGTCCTTAGTTTCAAAAAATATGCACTTTAAATTAAAAAAATAAATTTTATGTTTTGTATTTGCTACTATTTCAGTAAGAATAACTTTGACAATAAATTAAATGAAAAATGATTAATAAACAAACAGAACCATCTTGATTCTACTGGCTGAACATTTCACAAATACCCCAGCTTTAAAAAACAATGACCGTAAAAGCATTAAATGGAAAAAGTGATATCCTAATAATAATTTTGTATATACCTTGGCTTGTGTCCTGATATTTGTTAGAACATTATTCTGAAAGTTTCAGCAAGATCACTTCTAGATAAGATGGACATTTAAATTGGTGGAATTTGAACAAGGCAGATTGCCCTCCAAAATGGTGAGTGGCCTGTCCAATCAGCCAAAATTAAGTAGAACAGAAGTTTGCCCACCCCATTTACGAGAACTCTTCAGCAGAAAGACTTTAGACTCAACTACAGCCTCTGTTCATCATGGTTCCACAGAAGGCTACTTTTGAAAGAGAACTGGCATTCTTTTGGTCTTATAGCCTGTTGGCATCCCCTATCATATGTGGGACTCACAAAGCCTCCATAATTAGTTAAACCAATTCCTTAATGTAAGTGAATAAAATATATAAGCTAGTACATATTGTATTGGTTCTGTTTCTTCTAAGAACCCTGACAAATACACACACATGTGTGTGCAGATAGACACAAATAGAAACACACATCACAGTTAACTCACAGATTCTCTGTTCCACATTGTGTGTGTGTGTGTGTGTGTGTGTATTTGCGTGTAACAACAATTAATTTTTTTTAAAAAAGTCATAGATTTGAGAAAGAGCATGAAGAATTTGGAAGGAGGAAAGTGAAGGGGTATAATCATTTATTATTATTATAATCTCAAAAAGAAAAAAATAAGGAAGAAAGGAAGGCTTTGTTTTAACTTACAGTTTGAACATAGAGTCCTTCACTGCAGAAAATCACGGCAACAGGAACTTGAGGCTGATCATCATGCTGCATCTGCAGTCAGGAAGTAGACAATGATGGATTTTCATGCTCAGATTGCTTCCTCTTTTTTTCTGCAATCTGGGCCTCAAGCACAGTGAATGGTGCCAGTCTCCATAAGGTTGGGTCTTCCACTTCAGTCAACCCAGGCAAACAGGTGTGCTTAGAGCCTAACTTAATCTAAATAATTCTTCACAGTCTGCTCTGAAGTTTGTCTTCTAGGCAATTCCAGATTCTGTCCAGTTGAAAATAACACTAATAATCATGATGAATATAAATTAAACTTGGTTTTCAAAGACTGTTAGAAATTAATAGCAATAATCATACTTTTATATATTTTAAGCAACTGTCCAAACTCTTGTGAGAGAATTTTATTTCAAAGGCTATGCATTTTTAATTACTTTAATCAAATTTATAGATATATTATTTATATATGCAAGCATCATTTTAAGTATATGGATTAATTATGGTCAACATAATTTTACAGATACATTCATATAGCTACTACTATAAAATGAATTAAATATAAAATTCATCTATGATAATTGACAGTCAAGCTCACCTCATCACTGATCTGCCTAGGTTAATATCATTTCCTTTTTCTAGAATTTTATAGAAATGGACTTCTACACATGTACTCCCTTGAATCTACTGAATCTACTTTCACTCAGCATTATTTTGTCATACAGATACATTAGTATATGTGTCAGTAGCTCATTTTTTCACTTATTTCTACTCCACAAAAATTAATACACACAATGTTTGTGCATCCACTTACCTTGTCATAAAAATCTGGGTCACTTCCAGATTCGGCTATTACTCAAAAATAATTTTGTTCACATGGAAGTCTTTGTATACTGTCTTAGTTAAGTGTCTATTACTATGATAACCAAAGGCAGCTTGGTGTAACAGACCCTTAGACCTTAGCACAACTGACATGCTGAAGGCCCCATTCTGACCTTAAAACCTTGCTCACAGGCCTCAACACCTGTCAAAACTCAAATAAATACCCAATTGATCAAAGACCTAGTCCATGGTTCCAGGATCAAGGAAAATCCCTAAATGTATCAAGCTTGCTTTTGGGCTTCTGTAGTTTTGCATGTTGCTAATTGTTTTTGCTAACTGAACAGTGTCAACCAGACTATGATTTTGTGCATTAAAGACAAATAATAGTGAGGCTTAGGTAGCATCATTTGGTTATGTTTTTCTTGCAGGCTAGAGCCAACAATATAAACTTTCTATTCTGATTTAAAAATTTACATACGTGTTCTATGATGGAGTTACGATATTGGGAAAGAAAGGGTTGATTTCAGCTTACAGTTTCATATCACAATCTATCTCTGAAGAAAGTCAAGGTCAGGAACCCAAACAAGGTAGGAATCTGGAGGCAGGAGCTCATGTAGAAGCCATGGAAGGGTGCTGCTAATTGACTTGCTCCTCATGACATATCAGTCTTCTTTCATATAGCACCCAAGACCACCAGCCCAGGGGTGGAACCACCCATAGTGAGCTGGGTGCTTTCACATAAATTATTAATCAATAAATGTCTCACGGGCCTGCCCACAAGCCAAATTTATCTAGCTTGCGTCAACTTGACAAAAGAACTGGCCAGCATTCATTTGAATACATTTTTATTTCTGTTCAGTGACTACACTAGAGTGTAATTACTAATGTAATAATGAGCCATTAGTTGTAAACTAACCAGTCAAACATTTTTCCACTTTGCAAATGGGTTTTCCATTTTTTATTCTGGTCAAAATGTGAGAACTTTTGTTCATTATGTCCTTGCCAACAGAGGTTTTGTCAGTCTTTTCCAATTTCAGACATTCTATTGTGATATAGCATCTACTGGTATTTTATTATGCCTTTAGTTTGTATTTTTATTACACATACTATTTAACATATTTTCTCAGGCTAATTAGTCATTTCCCCCATCTTCTGAACTAAGGTATTTGTATGCTTGTACTTGTTATATATTCTGCAAATAAGCCCTCTGGGGGAAAAAAATGTGCTCTGTAAATATTGTCTTCCAAGTCTTTTTGAAAACTCATGTCTTTCAGGAGACAGAAATTTTAAATTTTGATGATATCTAATTTATAAAATTAGATATCTATTACAAACAGCAGAATATTCCTTTGATATTCTATTTAAGAAATTTGGGCACAGAGAGATGTCTCAATAGAAAAGTGTTTGCTGTGATACTGATGCCTGTGTTCAGGTCCCCAGCAGTCACATAATAGCCTGGAGTGGCTGCATGTACCTGTAAACACAGCAGTGTGGTGAGGACTGGAGCAGAGGAGGCAGAGACAGGAGGCGTGCTGAGGGTTCACAGGCAAGCTAGTCTGATTTACTTGGCCCATAAGGAAGCCTGTCTCATATTTGTTCCTTGTACTTTGTCAGTTTTTATTTTATATGTTCTAAAAGCTTTTATATTAAGCAAATACACATTTGAAGTTATGCCTTCCTCATCATTTGATCATTTTACTATTAGTAAAAGGTCTTTTATATGTTTCTGGTAATAACAATGTTCTGAAGTCAGTTTTGTTATTAATATGATCTCAGATATATCTTGTGAATAATGTTTACATACTAAATTGTTTTTACCTTTTAATTGTAATCTGTTTCTTTACAATTAAAATGTAACTTTTATAGAGAGTGAATTATTCAGTCCTATTTTCAATACTTAGTCTGACAGTCCAGGATTTAAAAAGAATGCTTAAACTACATAAATGAAGTAAGTCTGATTGAGCTTAGTGTTTTTGCTGTGGTTGTTGTTATTGTTGTTCTTTTTTTTTTTTTTGCTGTGGGATGGTCTTTCTGTACACTGTGAATATGTGTTGCTACCACTGGCTAATAATAATAATAATAATAATAATAATAATAATAATAATAAGCTGTTCTAGCCTATGGAAAGATAGAAGATAGCCAGATAGGGAATCCAAGAAAAAAGGTAGGAAAACAAAGCCAGGGTCAAGACAGACACTGCAAGCTGCTGGGGGAACAAAATACAATGGAGCACAGGTAAGCCATGAGACATGTGGCAATATATAAATTAATAAAAATTGGTTAATTTAAGATGAAATAGCTAGTTAGTAATAAGCCTGAGCCATAGATCAAACTGTTTGTAATTAATATAAGTCTCTAAGCAATTATTTGATAAGAAGCTGCAGGACCATCGGTGGGAGAGTCAAGAAAGTAGGGCTAGGTGGGACCAGATTACAGAAACCTCAGGTTACAGTTGGTACTCACCATCAGGCATTGGTCCATGTGGAGGGAAAAGTGTCCAGCCAAAGAAGCATTCCCTGGCTCTGAAACCAGAGCCAGTGAAAGAAACCCACCCTGGATTTAAGACCCAAGCCAGTAAAAGAAGTACTTTATCCCTGAACTCAGGAACAAAAATATGCCCTGGCTCTGAAATCAGCACCAAAGAAACACACTTTGGCCCTAGAATCAGAGCCAGTGAAAGAAATGTGTCCTAGCCACAAAATTAGAGCCAAAATTCCAAAAGAGACAGTGAAAGAAACACACTTTGGCTCTGAAACCATAAGACCAAATTGGGGGACGGGAAGAGGGGGGGGGCGATCTGACCGATCCGAACCCTAGAAGTCTCCCTAGAAAGCTCTGCCCCCCAAGAAACCCTATATAAGTTCTCAACCCACGCCACCCCATCCTTTCCTACCCCAGGCTGAGGCAATCACACCCTCCCTGGACCCTTCCCTCCCAATAAACCTCTTGAATGAGGTTTGAGTGAAGATCTTTCACTAGAACATCAGTAACACTCTCGCTGCCCAGGGGACTTTCCTTGGCTGGACTGAGTTGTTACATTTCCTGAGCAGAGATCTATGAGCATCAAAGGCCTGCCATTGTAGCAGCTTTGCTGGGAGGCCCTTCCTTGCAAGAGCAGAGCTGCTAACACTGCGGAAACCTTTTCCTAAAGCAGGGATGTAAGATGCTACCTAGGATGTCTGTGTCCTGTGATGTTCATTGGCTCCAGACTGCCTGAATGCTTTTATCGAGCTGTAACACTCAGTATTCATTGGCTTCTGAATGCCTGAATAGTTTTCCATTCAAACTACAGTGCTCAGTATGCCTGGGCTCTTGATTGCCGAGATCTCTTTCCATTTGGGCTATATAAATACCTACACCATGTAGACTTGAAAAAGCTTTAAAAAGATTCTAAAACAAAGCAAAGAAGAGTTTCTTAGTTCATTTCACTCATTATGGACACTGAAGCAGAAAGCTTCAGTGGTAACATGGCGGACTCCTAAAGTCTTTCTCAGACCAAAGTACAGAAAAGTTTCTCCCAGCTGCTGCCTTTGGGATTGAGTACACAGGTGCCATCTTAGAAACACAGCTTCATGCTATTTAATGCTGCTTCCCAGAATTGGGGAGGTAAGTGTGACTTATTGATGCCACATAGGAAAGCAGAGCATCAGAAGCTGGTTGCCACCACTTATTTAAGCTTAGCAATTTAAAAAACTCTCCTGGTCAGAAAAAGATTGCAGATATATAATAAGACAGATTTAGATGGGAAAATCTCTAAACAGCTTGGAAAAGAGAGGAAAAGGAGTATAGACAGTTGTACAAAGAAATAAGTAGTTTTAAAAAATAAAATATTTAAAGAGACAGTAGAAGTAATATGAAAATAATAAGCCACAAAAAGATGGAATATACACAGAGAATCTGGATACTGTATATTATTGTGTTTTATTTGGGATTTTTAACTGCAAAGACACATTTGATAATCAAGGCTGATAAAGTAAATCAACATATACTTTTTGGTTTTTTATTTATTTTTTAATGAATAAAGTTATATTTTTTATCCATGTATCCCCTTGTTCAGACTCCCTTCTCCCTCCCGCACCTCCCATAACTCACTCTTCTCCCATCCCTTTATCTCCTCCCCAGCAATGCCAGGAGGTCCCAGGGTCACAAAGTCCCAAAGTGGCTTAGTTCAGCACCCACTTCAGACAGATATGCTTTCCTCATCCCAGCATCAAGACTGGGTCAAGTGTTCCTTTGGAGGGAATGGGCTCCAAGATGCCCATCCAAGGTGTTTCAGATCCCAAGCTGTTCTGTGGTTGTGGTTTGCAATTTGGACATTCTTAGCATTTTGCTTAAAGTTCACTAATAAGTGAATATATCCCTTACTTATTTTTCTGCATTTGTGATACCTCACTCAAGAGGATATTCTCCAAATCATTCCATTTGCCTGCAAATTTTAGGATATCATTTTTTTTCATATATCTGAGTAGTACTCCATTTTGTAGATGTACTACAGTTTGTTAATCCATTCTTCAGTTGAGGGGCATCTAGGTTGTTTCCAGGTTCTTGCTATTACAAATAATGCTTGCTATGAATATAGTTGAGCTAATAGTGCCTTTGGAGTGTGAATGTGCATCTTTACGGTATATTTCCAGTAGTGGTATTGCTGGAGCCTTGGGGAGATTGATTCCCAGTTTTCTGAGAAACTGCCATACTGCCTTCTGGAGTGACTGAACAAGCTTACACTCCTACCAACAATGCAGGAGTGTTCCCCTTGCTCCAGCATAGGCTGTCGTTCTCTGTGTCTTTTATCTTAGCCAATCTGACAGGTGTCAGGTGGTATCTCAAAGTTGTTTTGATTTGCATGTCTCTGATGGCTAAAGATGTTGAGCACCTTTTTCAAGTGCATTTTAGCCATTGTAATTCTTCTACTGAGAATTTCATTTTTAGATCTCAACCCCATTTTTTCATTGGGTTATTCAAAGTTTTGGGCTCTAGTTTCTTGAGTTCTCTATATATTTTAGAGATCAGTCCTCTGTTACTTGTTGGGTTGGTGAAAATCCTTTCCCATTTTGTAGGCTGTCATTTTGTCTTATTGACTGTGCCCTTGGCTTTACAGAAGCATCTCAGTTTCAGGAGGTCCCACTTATTGATTGTTGGTCTTAGTGTCTGTGCCACTGGTGTTATATTTAGGAAGTGGTCACCTGTGCCAATTTTTGGAGGGTATGTCCCTCTTTCTTTTCTATCAGATTCAGTGTGATTGAGTTTATGTTGAGGTCTTTGATCCACTTGGATTTGAGTTTTGTGTAGGGTGACAGGCTTGGATCTATTTGCAATTTTTTACACACTACCATCCAACTAAGTCAACACCATTTGTTAAAGATACTATCTTTTTTTCCATTGAATATTTTGGGCCTCTTTGTCAAAGATCAGGTGTTCATAGGTTTTTGGGTTAATGTCTGGATCTCCAATTCAATTCCATTGATCCACAAGTCTGTTTTTATGCCAGTACCAAGCTGGTTTTATTACTATAGCTCTATAGAATAACTTGAAGTTGGGGATGGTGATGCCTCCTAAGGTTCTTTTGTTGAGCAAAATTGTTTTGGCAATCCGGCTTTCCTGTTATTCCAAATAAAATTGAGTACTGTTCTTTCAAGGTCTGTAAAAAAACTATGTTGGGATTTTGATGGGCATTGAATCTGTAGATTGCTTTTGGTAGAATTGCAACTTTTACTATGTTGATTCTACCTATCCAGGAACATGGGAGCACTTTCCTTTTTCTGATATCCTCTTCAATTTCTTTTTTCAGTGACTTAAACTTTTTGTCAAATACATCTGCTACTTCTTTGATTATCATTACTCCACGGTATTTAATGCTGTTTGCAGCAATTATTATAGCTCTATAAAGGGTGATGTTTCCTTTATTTCTATTTCAACTCTCTTATCTTTAGTGTATAGGAGGGCTACTGAATTCTTTGTGTTATTCTTGTATCCTGCTACATTGCTGAAGGTGTTTATCAGCTGTAGAAGTTCCCTGGTGGAATTTAGTGGGTCACTTATGTATTCACTCATATCATCTGCAAATAGAGGTAATTTTACTTCTTCTTTTCCAATTTGTATCCCCTCAATATCTTTTCATTCTCTTATTAATTTAGCTAAAACTTCGAGAACTATATTGAAGAGATAAGGGGAGAGAGGACATCCTTGTCTAGTTCCTGATTTTAGTGGGATTGCTTTGAATTTTTCTCCATTAAGTTTGATGTTAGCTGTTGGCTTCTTTTATATCACCTTTTTTCTGTTTAGATATTTTCCCTGACTTCCTGATCTCTCCACACTTTTATCATAAAGGAGTGTTGGATTTTGTCTTTTCACCATCTAAGGATATGATCATGTGGGTTTTTTCCTTCAGTTTGTTTATATGATGGATGACATTCATGGTTTTTCATATGATAAACCAGCCCTGTAATTCTGGGATGAGGCCTACTTTATCACAGTAGATGATATTTTTTATATGTTGTTGCATACGGTTTGCCAGAATTTTGTTGATAATTTTAGCATCAATATTCATGAGGGAAACTGGTGTGTAATTCTCCTTCTTTGTTGTGTCTTTGAGCGGCTTGGGTATTATTGTAATTGTGGCCTCATAAAAGAAGTCTGGCAATATTCCTTCAGTTTCTATTTTGTGAAACAGTTTAAGGAGTATTGGTAATAGCTCTTCTTTGAATGTCTGGTAGAACTCTGCACTGTAGCCATCTGTACCTGGGCTTTTCACACTTGGGAAGCTATTAATGAGAGTTTCAATTTCCTTTAGGGTTATAGGTCTGTTCAGGTGTTTAACCTAATCTTGATTTAATTTTGGTAAATGGTACCTGTCTAAGAAGCTGTCCATTTCTTCTAGGTTTTCTACTTTTGTGGAGTATAGATTTTCAAAGTATGATCTAATAATCCTCTGGATTTCCTGAGGGTCTGTTGTTATGTCCCCTTTTTCATTTCTGATTTTGTTGATTTGAATACTCTCTCTCTCTCTGCTTTTTGGTTAGTTTGGATAATGGTTTATCTTCTTTTTGATTTTCTCAAAGAACCAACTCTTTAATTCATTGATTCTTTGTATTGTTTTCTTGTTTTCAATTGTATTGATTTCAGCTCTAAGTTTGATTATTTCCTGCCGTCTACTCCTTCTAGGTGAGTTTGCTTCTAATTGTTCTAAGGCTTTTAGTTGTGCTGTTAGTTGTCTAGTGTGGGATTTCTCTGGTTTTTCATATAGGCATCTAGTGCTATGAATTTTTCTCTTAAGACTGCTTTCATTGTGTCTCACAAATTTGGGTATGTTGTGGATTCATTTTTGTTAAATTCTAGGAAGACTTTCATTTCTTTCTTAATTTCTTCCTTGACCCAGAGGTGATACAGATGAGTGCTGTTTAGTTTCCATAGGTTGGAAGGCTTTCTGTGATTTTTGATGTTATTTAACTCTAACTTTGGGCCCTGGTGGTCTGATATGATACAAGGTATTATTTTCATTTTTTTATGTATTGATATTTGCGCTCACACTGCTTCCGGTTCCGCCACCGGGACCTGTGCTCTCTGCGGCGTCCCAGCACACTCTGGAGCAGGGGCAGCTGAACTCTGCACCTGGCCACACCCACAGCTCCTGCTGCTGCTGAGGGTATCTGCAAGGATCCCTATTGTGACCCCGAACTGAGTGAACTGAGCAAACCAACTGCAGGGGTCTCTGAGGGGCGGTTTCGAACCCTGACCAGAGAGGTGACAGGAGACACACAAACCAAAGTGCCACAACTGATCAGGACCCATCTAATCGTGAATCACTGAACCCATGGGCAAACGTCAGTGCAAGAAATTACATAATAATACAAAAGGCAATATGG